>JAMKCH010000625.1:0-71358 GCA_023653785.1 Ophioderma brevispina
TGCATACAATTAGCAATCAAGGTTACATAAACAAGCATTGTATTCAATATGGAGTATGACCTCTGCCATGGTTTTGCATTACAGTTCACATGTTGATGGAGGAAGGGGTTTTTAATTTAAAATGAAACATATAAATTGACAAATTTCAAAATTGTTTTTCGTCTTTTAGTATCAACACTGTCACTTCCTTAAACTCAACACATTTCCAGGCAGAGAGCAAATCCCAATATATTCAGTTATGGCTCCAACCAGGGAATGGGGGGGGGAGGGGGTAGGTGGACCTAATGCATCATGTGCAAACATGTATCAACTTTACATGGGGTAGACTAGTGGCGTATTCATTTTTTTTTTCAGAAAAAAAAAATCCATTGAAAATTTTCAACCACAACATAATCACAACTGCTTTTTTTAACCCAATAATTCAATTTTTTACTTCAATCTGGTAGCAGAAAATGGACAAAATTAAGTCCATTTTTAAAAAAATCCATGTTATTGGCAGATAACCGTTCTCCATGTTTGTTATTCAAATATAACCAAACAAAATAATTTCTGATGGATCAAGTTATATAGCGTTGAGATATTAGCTGCAATCAATATAGGCATGTTTATTGTTTGCAAGAACTTAATTTAATTATGTAGAGGAGAAACAAACTAACAAAGTGGAAAACTAATAACATTGAAGTTATTACACTGACTCTAATGTCCTCAGGCCGCAGTCGTCCCATTTTCCTTTTTTCAGATTTTTTTTTATTACTAAATCACACGCTAAGGTGGAAAAGGTGCTTGTCAGGTTTCAAAATCAGCTTTCTCACCATGATGACGGGCTTTATGTTGACAAGCTTTGACATATCTGATGTGCCTGTTCTTTAAAGGCTGACCCTCTGCAATTTACATGCAGTTCGAGGATGCATCCAGACTATCAGTAGAAAACCTTAAAAAAAATACAAATAGTATAAAATCACTTGTAATAATGATTTCTGCAGCCATTCAGTCAATCATCCTTTACTGCAAAGAATAACTTACCTGTAGGCTTGTCCGGTGAATAGTTTATGGTGAAAATATTCTAATGTCTATTTAAAGTTCAACATAAAGAAAACGTCTGTTAAATTACAGTATTTTACCGTTAGTCATGTAATTAGTTATGGGCCAAATGAGTACCCGGTGGGCTCTTAGTATACAGTTTGGTAAAACGAAATCGTTACAAGGGTTTTTATAGTGACCCTTACAATGGATGATTCGGGGCAATGGCGACCATACGTAAAGGTGAACAAGCTCATTTATAGGATACCTCAGGTCATCTTCTAAATGGTAGGCCAAAATTAGATGGAAACTAAACTTTGGCGTATCAAAAATTAATGCAGTTAACATTTTGTTTCTTTGGGCTTTCGTAGGCTCTTCATGTTCTCCAGTGTGTGGGATATATTTGGTCTTATGGCGGTCCGGAAAGTGTGTAGTCTGTGTCACAGACTTCGAAAGATATTATCTAAATTGGTACTGCGCGAGAGATTAACGTTATCAGTCCATCATAGCGAATGCATGCAAATGAAACTTAATCTCAAATATCTCCGGAAAACGAAGGGGTTCTATGGAGATTTTTGCATCAGAGGGTCCGTTACTATGTTTTGTTTTGGATATGTATCGTAATTGGGTCTGAACCTATAGAACCTAGGGAGAAAATTGAACGTTTTTGTCGAGTACTTCGGTGCTCGCAAACACGGAAAAGTTAATACGCAATCGCTACGGGCCACAATGCCGTTCGGTATTATTCCAGTCTTGAGAGATTTTCAAACGCTGCGCCAACTTTTTTTTTCAATTTTAGAAACAGGATATACGTAATTACAGGACCGCTGTATTTCTCCTTGTTCACCTAGGCTTGGTTGTTGGGGGTAGGACACGATCTGCTCGATTTGGGCATTGGAGATTTCCAAACGGTAATTTGTGAAACTGCTACGTGAATCAGCCCATTTTGGACAAGTTTAGCCTTTCACACCCCGGTAATTTTGACGTTTTTCAAATCCTGGATCCGCCCCTGGTTAAGTCTTTGATAAATACTAGCATTCAGGTTACGCCGAATGTTGATGCCGATTTGAATTCGTCGTTGCTGTTAAGTTGGCATGTCCTTCCCCACCCCCGGTTGTTCGGTTGTTATGCAAAAATAAAATAAAAAATTCTGCCCACTGATGGATCAAGTTATATAGCGTTGAGATATTAGCCGCAACCAATATGGGCATGTTTATTGTTTGCAAGAACTTAAAGACACTATCAGTGATTTGAAAAATATTTGAAATTTGCAGAAATAGCTTCAAAGTGAAGGATAAGTCTGTAGAATTCTCATAAGTTACATTTTCCAGCTGTAGAATTGACAGAACAAAGGAAGAAAACGGCAGTGTTCCAAGATAGGATTCTCCATTCAATTACGTGTTGTAGTAAGTGTCCGAACGGACAGTAATGACTAAAATCTCTGATTCTGTCCTTTTTAGGTTGCTTCTGGTCTTATCATTTGCAGGGTATGTTAGGATACCTGTACTTGTTACATACATGCAAAAATCTGATTTTTGATGATTTTTTCGATTTGCTGATTTAGCAAATCACTGATAGTGTCTTTAATTCAATTATGTAGAGGAGAAACGAAGTGGAAAACTAATAACATTGAATTCATTACACTGACTCTAATGTCCTAAGGCCGCAGTTGTCCCATTTTCCCTTTTTCAGATATTTTTATTACAAAATTACACGCTAAGGTGAAAAAGGTGCTTGTCAGGTTTAAAAATCAGCTTTCTCGTCACGATGACAGACTTTATGTTGACTGTTTTTAAAGGCTAACTCAGAGATTTCGAAATATATTTATGTGTATAGTAATGAAAAATAGTGGCGTAACAGGAGGGAGGGCATGAGGGCAGGTAGCCCCCCCCCCGAGCTTTGACAGGGAAAAACTAAAAAATTAAGCTAATTCCGCACCTTTTTGCCTGCTCACCGGGAAATTTTCAACTCTAACCAGGAAAAACTGCCTGAAAACCACCTCCAACCGGGAAAATCTACCCCACCTAAAATGCTTAATTCCAAAGTTTGAGATGAATGTAGCCGGGAGGGATTTGAAGCTCCCTATTCACTGTGATATACGTTCATGTGTGCCTCGACTAGTGTATCATAACTTTGTGCTCAAAATACATTTTTATAACGCGTGCTAGATTTGATATAGTGGTGTATTGATTTTACTTACAATAATTATTCCTCATGCTGTTTTACCAATTTATTTTTCCGTGTAACATAGGAAATTATAGAAACCAGGCTTGTAAATTATGTGCTACTATTCCAAAATGAGAATTTTTTAAAAAGTTACCGAATTTGGAAACATGTACACCTACTTTTATCCTCAAACTACTCCTGGAAAAAAAGACGATAAAACTCTAAAAGTGCATGGATTATTATTTCTAAAAATGTATTCCCGGCACAGTTTTAGTATTAAATTTGAGAAATTAAATTTGGTTTTCCAGAAAATTGTTAATCTTCTTTTTGTAAAAATCATGCCGAGGCACACCTGGACGGTGTACTCGTGTGTGCTTCCTATATCCCGCTATTCATCCCAGGATGTAGTAAACTTTTACGTGTGGTATAACAGTACCATAGGATACTGTGTATAACAATTCCGGATCCGGAAAATTATTACAAAGTTTCGATTTTCTATATGAAGGACATCAATTTTAGGCTTAGCTATTTCACACAGTAATTAGTATGTGGACAAGCATTATATACATGCAAAAAACACGATTTTTTTAAAAATAAATTTGACGGCGCCACCATCGTGAAATTTATGAGGACACTATTTCAAAACCTATAGCTTTGCCGTAATGTTTTTACATATCAAATCAACACCTCTTGTGTAAATAGAATAAGTTTATAATAAACTCACTTCGGTTATTTAACATAACGTAAATACCAAGATTGTTTTCACCCCGAGCCCGGACTACCCCGTTGCATACGTCCCCGCCCCGACCCGATAATTTAAGGGCAAACCCGCCCGACCCGGACCGCCTGTTTTATAGAAAGGATCGGATGCTCACATCAATTCCCCGTGTGAACTGTGAAGTTGTGAACTGTTAATACATGAATTTTCAGATTCAATTGCCGTGGTGTTACCGCGTTACTTGGTATTTACCTTATGTTAAAAAACTTGCGTCATTGAAATTCTTGGTCAAATTTTACCTTTTCCGAAATCCAAGTATCTATATCGCACTAAATTTTGTAGAGCCCTGCGGGGCAAGATTTTTTTCACCCCGAGCCCGGACTACCCCATTGCATCCGTCCCCGCCCCGACCCGACCCGATAATTTAAGGGCAAACCCGCCCGACCCGGACCGCCTGTCTTGTTTTATAGAAAGGACCGGATGTTCACATCAATTCCCCGTGTGAACTGTGAAGTTGTGAACTGTTAATACATGAATTTTCAGATTCAATTGCCGTGGTGTTACCGCGTTACTTGGTATTTACGTTATGTTAAAAAAACTTGCGTCATTGAAATTCTTGGTCAAATTTTACCTTTTCCGAAATCCAAGTATCTATATCGCACTAAATTTTGTAGAGCCCTGCGGGGCAAGTTTTTTTCACCCCTAGCCCGGACTACCCCATTGCATCCGTCCCCGCTCGACCCGACCCGCTAATTTAAGGGCAAACCCGCCCGACCCGGACCGCCTCTTTTATAGAAAGGACCGGATGCTCACATCAATTCCCCGTGTGAACTGTGAAGTTGTGAACTTTTAATACATGAATTTTCAGATTCAATTGCCGTGGTGTTACCGCGTTACTTGGTATTTACGTTATGTTAAAAAACTTGCGTCATTGCCATTCTTGGTCAAATTTTACCTTTTCCGAAATCCGAAGTATAATAATTGACAACAATCTTGTTGTAAATGTTAGGACTATATCAGTGAATGCGAAATGTGATGCGACGGATGTCCTTATTGTTTTCATAATGAAATTAAACAAGGTGCAGTTGTGAAGAGCGCACTATATAATCGCAGTCACGCGATTTGTAATTGGTCGGGAAATATGCGCCCGTCCCCGGGGGGGGGGGATGAAGTATGGGTATGTGTCGCCTATAAGACCCTCATTTTCAGGCTCTTTTTCAGTTCCAGAGACCCCCATTTTAGGACCATTTCAGTTCCAGAGACCCTACTTTTCATGTCCAAAGCCATTTTCTACCAAAAAGTAGCTGGAAATTGAGGGAAATCACAGCTTATTTTCTGAAATTTTTGGAAAACCTAGTGTTGGAGACCCCATTTTTTGGGCCTCAAATCAGCTCCGGAGCCTCAATTTTTGAAATCTGGGAGGCACATACCTACCGTCTACTTCCGTGTATAAGGTATACGGGACGTGCTGCCCAAATGGGTTAGTTTTTCGCAGAAAATCCCTAGACATGGGTCTATTTTTCAAGCCAAAATACCTAGCGGATAGGTCTCATCTTGCAGTTACTGTCCATTTTCCCTATTCACTGTGCACACAGTGCATTCAATAGGCCCATGACCTGTCATGCGTACTCTGTGCTTAACGCATAGGACATGAGAAATCTCACGTCGTTGCGAGAAAAGTGCTCAAGGGATTTTCTTCGTAGAAGTTCTAATTAACATCAATAACATGTGAATTTTATTATGATAGAACATTCAGAAAAATCCGAAAATGGTTAGTTTATAGATGATGTGACATATGACGTCACTTGTTGACATTCAGGACGCCCTCTGTTGTTTCCTGGCAGGCAAAATATTACAATAGTTTCTGTGACAGACCACATAAAATCTGGTTATAAATTACTTGCAGAATCTTTCCTGATCTAAATTAGTCACAAAATGCAGCTGGTAGCATTAGCTTATTATGCTTGATAAGAAAGTTAGTATTATTTAATTCGAAACAAAAGTTACAGCAAAAAAGAGAATTTCCCCATGCAAAGTATAGGTGCTTTTGCCTGCCAGTTTCTCTCTTACACCAACAGGGGGCGCCATAAACATAAACAAATGTCACATCATCTATAAAGAGTGGTATTTTTGGTACGGTATAATGCTAACTCTATGGCAAAAATCACCAGTGATTGCTAGGCAGATTCAAGAGGGCGCCATGGACAAACGGTTAGACCTATACTCTTCGTAGAAGCTGACAACAAAGATAATCTTATTTTCTATAAGGTGGTGTAATTTGGTTGACATATGGTGCTTAAAAAGATCCGAAACGACCATTTCTAACAAGGCTTCCAACATGTGTAAAAACAGGCCGACTCGCCAATGTTCATGCACAGTAGGAACGCCAACGACGCATATAGCCGTTAAAAGGTCAATTTTTAAGGGTTCGAACTTTGGTGAGCGGCATGAGCAATCGTGGGTACGAGGAACGATATTTTTTCGCGCGGTTTTCATTAGCAATTTTAATTGATTAATTATTAACACAGGAGAGGACCAATTATTCCCACAGACTGCATAATAAGTCTTAAATATGTATATTTTGTTTATAAATATAGAAATATTCAATCGGCTTTCTACAGAGTCGATATAAGGCAAATTTAGTCATGATCATGCTGTCGAATT
The DNA here is from genome assembly GCA_023653785.1 of Ophioderma brevispina. Taxonomy (NCBI): domain Eukaryota; kingdom Metazoa; phylum Echinodermata; class Ophiuroidea; order Amphilepidida; family Ophiodermatidae; genus Ophioderma; species Ophioderma brevispina. The sequence continues at coordinate 6,569 of JAMKCH010000625.1, forward strand.
CCAGCAGAATTTTGCAATGTTTACATTTTTCAAGTACCTGCGAATGTGCATATTATCAAAATGAATGACTCATTTTAGCATGATGAAATAAAATTATTGGTATATTTCATCTTCTGATAGGATTTATCGATGGTAATGAGTGCACCTGTTAGAAAATTTAGTTTGAAAACACGTTGTCAAAATGATAGTTGACAGATAGATCAACTATAGATCAACTCTATACCTATAGAGTTGATCTATCGCTTCCTACACATATCAACTTGTCAGCTCAGTTAGCAAGCGCGCTTTTCAAATAATACGGAGTTATCAGGTTTGAGACCGGACGGGGGCATACTTTCTTTTTCAACATACTCTCTTTTCTGTGCGCAGGACAGCTCCAGGAAAATATTAAAGATTCAAGTTATACTCTTATTACTATCAATTTATTATTTTTCCTGATCTCATTTGGGTGGGGGCTTGAGGAGAATGCGGATTTTGCGTGGGGCCTTTTCCCTTTCCAAAGCAGGTTACGCCACTGTAGACTGAGCACCTTTACCGGTTATTCATTCATGGGCCATTCTTCGGTCACGTTTGTGACCTAAAAACGGGAAATTTTGATTTTCAACCCAGTGCTGTTTTGTCAATATAACCAATCTGTTATTACTTTTTGTATAATGAAAAACCTTTAGACCAAACCTAACCAAAAATAATGTTTCCACTTTCGCCAGATTGATTATTTTGTCATGAGGGGCAAATAAAGTTCGGTCACGTTTGTGACCTCAGACAAAAAGGGGTTTTTAGAATTCAAACTTCAACTGTAAAAATTCTGTGAATATTTAAGTACTCACATTCTTATATTTATTTCAGAAAGACATTGGTATGTTGTCATTACAACAATGTTGGTAATTAAAAGTAACAAGCAAACTTGACTTGGTAATTAACAAATTCATATCACTAAGTACGGTCACGTGTGTGACATTGGTGGTTACGTGTGTGACATCTCCATTGACTTATAACACAAAATTGATGACCATTGTTAATGTGCACCAAAAATGAAGTTTTAATAAAAATCTTGTGTATTTCCATATTCTCAACTATTTCAAACACTTTCATTACAATGCCATCAGTAATAACTTGCAAAGAGCAATGCTACTCCCAGTATACAGATTTCCTGTGTTGAAATAGTGCAAGTCTGCTAAATTTGGCAACTTCACCCCAAACTTTCAAAAGACACATGGAAACCAAGTTTAAACCAGTCTTTATTAAAATTAATTGTTGTTTTCTTGTTTAAACTGATCATATTCATATTTTAACTGATAATAAATGTTAACACTGCTACCTTCTTCAATATGACCAGAAATTTATATCCTTCAAATACTAAAATGGTGAGTGCCGGTCACGTGTGTGACAGTAATTAGCACATCAATAACTTTTGAAAGAGGAAAGATCTAAACCATTTATTTTGTATAATGGAAGGTACATATAAACTGGCTTTTGACGTGAAATATGTACATTACTGAGAGAGTGGTTTTCTAGTAATAAAACTTCTTTGTATTTTTGGTCACGTGTGTGACATACCAAAGTCATTTAAAATTCTCTGTTAATTACTTGTCCATTTCCTATAAATTTGTATTTTTTCAACATAATTTTGAAGATTGAAGTCCATGCAATACTCTATGCAGTATTTCAAACAAAAATTAAAAGCTATTTAATATAAACCTAAAGCATGCAGCAAAATGGTGTAATAATCTCACTTTTTATCCCAAAATATTAAATATGTTCATTTATGCAAATGAGGGTGTTTGAGTTGAAAATATTGTTTGAATATATCATGCAGGAAACTTGGAAGGATGATTAACATGATAATGTAAAGAAATTTGCAATACCATTAACTTCATTTTTTATCAGAAAGGTTTACTTTTTTGAAGAGTGGCCCTCATGTAACTCTGTACGAAATAATCAATATGCACATGTATAGAGTTGTGTATAAGCTTAATTGATTTCTTTCATCAATACACCAATTTACCATCAACTGCCGTAGCCTCATTCAGTCATTACTTTTTTCTTATCTTTTAGACTGCATTTCTTTCTTTAAAACGATACAGTTTCCCAATAAAATTACTAACAACTTAACCACCTATTTTTTGTTTCCAAGAGACACAAATAAAAGCTCGGTTTTCTTCTAGCGTCAACAACAATTCTGCACGATGTTCGTATCTACTTGCATCATGCTTGCGTGTCATTGTCACGCATGCAAACACCTTTCAGATCGAAAACAACAACCTGCGAATGGCCGTCTTAGCATGCCATAATTCACGTTTTTTTTCAGACAAACTAATGTACATCAAGATCTAACTCTGTAGCATTTTTCGACGCTGGCAGATATCCATGGACATAAATATGTTCTTTTCGGTAGTTCGTGACTCTGACTTTTGCTCATTTTGGTACGTATTTTCGGCGTGTTTAGCTTTAATTTTCTCGCAAGCAGTTCATACTTATCAACTAATTTCTACTTGAAATCAAAGTTTGGTAGCATATATACGTAGTAAGTTACAAATATTGAACCGAAAATTTCAATATCATTTCGATTTTTTAGTTTTTCTTCGAGGACTCGCACTCGCAAATCTGAGCGCTTGGATTTGAAATTTTGTGACGTCATATCGGGGGTCACGTCCTGTAAAAAATACCGGAAGTAATGCCACTGGCGTTCCTACTGTGCACACAGTATGTGGGTAATCGCTCATCCATAACATGTCATTGATCAGTGATTGGATGGTGCCCTGTGAAGTGGGAATCATTTCCATAAGGTCAAACTTATGAATGAATTCATGTCACAACGATTTGGTTGGGTGGGCAAAAGGTCGAGGCCCGTTTACAGTGGACACTAACTGCACTATGTATGGGTCGTTTTATCGAGACAATCCTTAGATATGGGTCCATTTTTCCAAAAAATGGTCTAAACAGAAAAAGCCTTAGAAATGGGTCCTGATTTGAGAAAAAAAATGCCAAAAATGTGTAAAATCAGCCGTCTTTCAAAGTAAAAAATACTTAGAAATGGGTATGGGTTTCATAATTCAGAGCTCCGGCGGCACACCCCCGTCAATTTGTAATTCGATTACCCCCCCCCCCCATTTTTTTTTTTTTTTTTTTTCCCCCCCCCCCATACAATCTCACTATTCATTTTCTAAATTCCTATTTTCTGGAGTCTGAACACGTCGTTGCGTCATACTTAGCAGCAACCAAGCAACCTGTGTCAAATATTGACAGCAATTCTGTAGACCACAGGTTGCCCGCGCCAACGAGCTACTTTACGTAACAACTTGCGTAGCGTATTCTAAAGCCAGAAATAATATGTAAATGTGCATTAGCTGCCTATGATATCAGCAGACATAATATACTAATGATAGGTGCGTATCGGCCCCGATTATCGTTTCTTAACATCTTATCGGCTGAAACAACATCTAGTCTAGGAGCTGGCTAAGATATGTATGCACTTAATTTAGGAGAGGATAGCTCAACTGCTTTAGACTAATTTGAACCCCAGGAACAACTTGGGATGTGTGCCAAAATTTGTATCCGGGGCGAAAGGCCTGATTTTTGCCAAATTCAAAATGGCCGCCAGAAATCAATTAAATAGCCTATTTGGATTATTAAGATCACTTTGAATATAAAAAAACATGATAGATTTTTTAATACAATGGTATTTTAAGATACAAGCAGCACACAGATCATTTAAAATGGTATTTTTAACATTGTTTACATATTTCAAATCCAAGATGGCGGCCAAAATCGCAGCCAAAACATCGAAAATCTACAAAAATCGCAATATATTGATTCGTATTCGCAATAAATCAAAATCCAGCATGTCCATGTGGTAAGTAGAAATGTCCCAATGACCATATAAAGTTATATCTGACACTAAATATTGTTTCAAATTCAAAATGATGCCCGATATGGCTACTGAAAAGTAAGAAACACCATAAAATTGCCATTATATAGCAATATACATCTAGAAATTAGCATACAACTGACTACATACTGCCATGTATTATTTATAACAGATGGGTTATCCTCTTATGTGCATATGCCCGATATGGCTACTGAAAAGTAAAAACACCATAAAATGGCCATTATATAGCAATATACATCTAGAAATTAGCATACAACTGACTACATACTGCCATGTATCATTTATAACAGATGGGTTATCCTCTTATGTGCATACATTTTGTGACTTAGCCAAGCCCTCTACTTATTAATATAACAATGATCTCATCTCAACCACGAATATCTCAACTGTTGTAAGCTAAAATGAACCCAAGGAGCAATCTAGAATATGTGCCACAAATTCTATCATGGGCAAAAGCCTGATTTTAGCCAAATTCAGTGTTCATAACATAACTGAGTTCAGGTATACCAGGAAGTGTTCATTCAGTAATAAGGTTTGCAACAACCACCTGCCTTGCATTTGCAGTACTTGCAACACTTGACCATATAGCTATCCTGTAAGTACACACGTTCTCGTAAGTACATTTGCTACATGAGCAGGGATCTGGCATACCTTCGGGTTTTGAGATCACAATCTCAACGACGAGTAGATTGTCCCTTCCAATAATAAGTAATAATAATAATAAGTACATAGCGCCTTACAACAAATACTTACAATACAAAAATTTAACATACAACATGGCATACAGCATAACAAGGAAATCTAAGAAATCCAAAGTTAACACAATTTTAAACATCAGGAAAAAGTATGTTTTCAGGAGCCGTTTAAAGACGCTGGTGGAAGGTGCCTCTCTAATGTTAACAGGAAGCTTGTTCCAGAGCCTAGGACCAATTACATTGAATGATCTGTTACAAATCTACGCTTGGTACGAGGAATAACAAGCCGCGTAACATTCGTCTTGTACCATCAAAATTACCATCGGACACATTATACAAAATCAATTTAGACCATCAGTAAAGTACGATGGAGCCTGTCCATGAAGAGACTCATACACATAAAGAAGGATTTTGTATATGATACGTTCCTTAACAGGCAAACAGTGAAGAGTGATCAAAAGTTGTGATGAACTCTGGTAAGGGCCGCATGCGAAGACCAAACGCGCAGCTTTATTGAGCAAGCGCTGGAACCTTTTGAGATCTCTTTCATTGGCGCCATATAGTAATGAGTTGGCATTATCAATGCACGACAAGACCAAAGATCGTACAGCATGGTTGCAATTAGCATCAAAAGTGATAAACCTACGAATATGCCATAAATTACGAATATGGTAATTTACACTCTTACAGATAGCTCCAATGTGATCGGACATACTCATGGTGGAATCAAACATAACCCCAATGTTCTTTACATACACAGATGCAGGAAGAGGTGTCACCCAGATCTAACCGTATCGGACGCAGATTTTTCAAAACACAGGGCGTGGCAAAGACAATATTCTGTCTTTTCTTGATTCATCTGCAGATTTCATCTTACAAAATCATAAGACTAAGCATACATAAATACAAATGCATGCGTCTCTAAATAGGGCTAAGACCCACAGTTCCTGTAGGTAGTAGCCTCTCAAATTTTACTGCAGCAAAACTCAGGTAGTGAATTGTCTTCAGGACTGTTGTTGGTTTGAGGCACTTGACCAAGAATGTTTCCACCATTTGTATTGTGGAGTGTGGGAGAGATACTTGGTAAGCTCATCTCCCAGTGGCATGCAGATACGGTGGGTGGTAATATCGATCTTTTCACTCCTGAGTTGCGAACAAGCCAGAGCTCTAAGTTTGAGGTCAAGATCTCATCAATTAACTGTGATGTGGTATAATAGACACAAACAGACATCTGTCACCTGATGTATAGCGTTGTGAATGTAGGTCCTGAACAGTGACTCAAAATGTCTTGCACATGGGAACATCATCCTGTCATCAGCTTCCTCGTATGTGAGGTTACGTGGAGGAATGGAGAAGCGCACCCGACTGACCTTCCAAGTCTGTGGCGATGTACCAATGTACTAGTGAGCTACTCAATGAAACCTCTCATGCTTAATGAGTATGGGTGTCAATGGAGGTTTACTGTTGAATAGCTGCTTCAACACGAGATCAGCCACTCTGCATTCATCTTGGTTAATGAAGATGGTTATTTGAAGATAAGTTCAAAATAACAACTTGGGACTGGGCTCATGAAGTTGAGCGCGCTAATAGATAAGAGGGCAAGAAACCTCCCCACACACCCAATGCATCATTATCGACTTCATGGCCATGGAGGGCCCTCAAAGAAGCTTGATCCACCCATCAAGACATTCCATGACTTTGCTGTTGCCTTGAAATTAATGGTCATCAAAGCTGGGTACAACTGTGGTGAGATCCACATCATTTTTGATACATACAGAGGAGCATCAAGAATGAAGAAAGGTGGAAGACGGCAATCAAACGAAATGGTAGTTCTTGATGTGATATAACCAAACCAAAATGTTCTAGTAGTAGAACTTTTGGCCATCTTTCATCAGCAAAACTGCTTTCTCTGCATTCTATGTTGAGTGGCTCACTAGAGTCACTACCAACTACCAAGGCAAAAATCTTTATATCTTCACTGTTAAGAAAATGTTCTTTAAAAAACGGCATTTTGACTGTCAGCCGGGACTCAAAACGTGCAAATAATTGTAAAAAGGGACCCGAAACAAGCAAATAACTGTAAAAAACCCGTCATTTTAACTGTTGTGAGTCCCAGCTGCCAGTCAAAACGCTGTTATTTTAACGAATATTAAAATACCAACAGTGTTGGTATATCACTACATGCATCGAGGATCGCAGTTGTTGCCTTGGCAGTTGGTAGGGAACAAACCTCCATATGTCAAATGTGCTCGCAAGAATGTATGTCCTTGCAGGGTAGATTAGTCTGAAATACATCCTGGACTAGGTTATGTTATGAACACTACCTGATACACCTAGACTTAGTTAAGTTATGAACACTGCCTGATATACCTGGACTCAATTACGTTATGAACACGGCATTTGGCAAATTCAGGCTCTTTGCCAATGAGCTCCAATGATAGAATTTGTGGCACATATAAGGTTGTTCCTTGGGTTCATATTAGCCTAGAACAGTTGACATGTGGTTGAATTATTATATTAATAATTAAAGAGCTCGGTAAGACACGTAATGTATGCACATAAGAGGATAATCCAAATGTTAAATGGCAATATGTAATTAATTATACGCTAATTTCTAGACGATAGCATTGTATATTACTATATAATTGAAATTTCTATGTCATTTTTCACTTTTCAGTAGCCATATTGGGCGCCATTTTGAATTTGAAGCAATTATATTATAAATATCAAATGTCAAATATAACTTTATATGTTCATTGGGACATTTCCACTTACCTCACGTACATGCTGGATTTGTTTTATTGCGAATACGAATCAATATATTGAGATTTTTGTATATTTTCAATGTTTGGCCATCATTTTGGCCGCCATCTTGGATGAGAAATAAGTAAACAATATGAAAATACCATTTTTAAATGACCTGTGTGCTGCTTTTATCTTAACATACCATTTTATTAAAAAAAACAAGCATTTTATTATATTCAAAGTGACCTTAAGAATCTTAATAGGCTATTTAATTGATTTCTGGCGGCCATTTTGAATTTGGCAAAAATCAGGCCTTTCGCCCCGGATATAAATTTTGGCACACATCCCAAGTTGTTCCTGGGGTTCAAATTAGTCTAAAACAGTTGAGCTATCCTCTCCTAAATTAAGTGCATACAAATCTTACCCAGCTCCTCTACTAATCAGTATTGAGGGGTTTTTCGCCAACACAAATGCTACGCTAAAAAAGTCACCGACCGTCGGTTGAAAGCAGAACATGCAGTGTCTGCGTTAAAAGGATGAAACCAGGACAATCCCAGATATACATTTTCATAAATGTTGCTCTGATTTTTTAACAGCTTGAAATTATTTCCCCGGACCGAAAGCCACATAGCCCCGACCCTACCCGACCCGTCCAAATGACCCCCGGACCGGACCGGGAATAATGTGCTAAAATGCACCCGACCCGCTTTCGGTCCGGTCCGGTCGGGTCCGGGGAATTTCGGGGATTCGGGGTGCCCCGCAGTGCTCTACAATTGATTATATCTCTGGGTTGACAAAGCAAATAATATGAAACAAACACCATTGGAAAGCCTGGTCTTTGTTCCTTAATATTTTGCCAAATAAGAATAACTTATTTTGAAATTTCATATTTAACCAATTTTTTTTTCTGATTGTACCACTTTTTTTGAGACAGGCCGTATATCAGTATTTTCAAGAAATTAGGGATTTAGGGATGCAACATGCATGCCATTGATCAATGTTTACATAAAAGGCAGTACAACGTTTTGTGTGCCCTAACATCTTTACATTTATTTTTTTCTGTAAAAATGATTTTAAAACATTTTAAAGGGTTTTATTTTTTTTAAAGAAGAAGTATACTCTGTAAACTTGTAAAATGAATCAAGATGTTTGGAGAACTTATATTTTCAAGAAATTAGGGATTTAAGGATGCAACATGCATGCCATTTATCAATTTTTATATAATAGGCAGTACAACGTGTGTGTGCCTTAACATCATTACACGTATTTTTTAATGAATTAAAACCATTTTAAAGAGTTTTATCTTAACCCAGGGTTTTTCTACAACTTTCACGACTGGTTTTTTCGTAATTAAGGGACAAACATAATCTTGTTTGGTATCAGTGTGTAGCTACATATAAAAAAATAAATGCAGCATTTAATATAGCGCTTTTACATAAGATCAAAGCGCTTTACAATTATGTCGCTGCTACTAAAAATCATCACAGAATAATTTTTACATAATAGGCAGTACAACGTGTGTGTGCCTTAACATCTTTACACGTACATGTCCTATTGAATTAAGCAGTCGGTTTTGCGCTCTGTCCACGGATTCACATTAAAATGAACGGCGTACTAGTGAAGCAAATCAATGTGCAAAAGAAACCCGGACTATTTATTGACTGCAGAATAAATGTGACGCTATTACAATTTACCATCGATATCCTCTTAACCTTTCTACGTCCTCATCACTCATGAAAATCATTTGAAATATAAATTAACTTGATACTTGTATCAGTTTCTGGAGGAGTTGAATGAATCATACCATGTGAAGGAACAGACAGCGCGTGACAACTCTTTTAGTGGTAAAGTATTGTATATATATTTGTAGACCAAAATACCACATCTTGAAAAAGTGTTTCAAATAAAACTTACCATTGTCACTGACTTTCACACCTTTAAGATACCACTTTATTTGATATAGACATAGATATACCATAATCATCTTTGGGGAGTCATTTGCTTAGTTGGCCGCCAGGCCGGGCATTCAAATGGGAATCCGCGGGGATAGCGGAAAAGCTTACTACTTGATTCAATAAACTATAGCTCAGCCTATACTTAAGCGATTGGAATTATCTTTGCAACAAATTAAAGATAATAAAATAGGCTTTCCGAAGATAGCACATATGTTAGATATATGTTATTTAAAAATTCAAAATGGTGGACAGAATCAGGGTCAAGTTTTTATTTTTTTACTCGCACTGTTTATGTTGCAAAAATGGCAGAGACACAATACTATGCTTTATAAAGATACGAAAAAAAGTAAAAAGGAAAAAATTTTATAGATTTTTAGGAGAACCTAGTCAGAGAAATAATGTTATAGGGTTATAAGAACACAGTCAGAAATTTAAAAAACAAGTGATATGATATAGTTATAGAACACAATTTCATCATGCAATGTGATGGAAAATCACAGTCATAAAGACACAGTGTCATAGACACATAGTCATAGAAACACAAAGTCATAGACACCCATTACGTCCTTCCGTTCCAAGCACAAATGCAATATTCATTAAAGGAGAACCCGTACAACGAATAATATTATACAAATATACTCTATAAAATAATTATTGACCACATATCGAGTGGTTTCATCTAAAACGGAATTATATTAACCATAACAATGAATTAAACCACCTACTCTGACCATGCGCTATTTAAAATTTCAAATAGCGAATGGTCAGACAAAATGTTTTAATTTATTTTTATGGTTAGTATAATTCCGTTTTTCCATGAAACCACTCGATATGTGTTAAATAATTATTTTTATAGCATATATTGTGTAAGTTATTCTTAGTACTGTTCTCCTTTAACGAATAGTATTATGCAAGAAGTAGCTGAAATTGTGTAAACTATAGTGGCGTGCATAGAATACTTTACATTTAACATTGTAATCAAAATCCTTTTGTTTTGCCCTGGTTTGAAAATAAAAAAAAAAAAAAAAAACATATAATGAAAGTTCTTCTGTTACCGCAGAATTGCCCTTTTGTTAAAAATAAACCTGTGTCTTTTTAATTAAATTATCCACACCTAGATATCTTTCTGAAAGTAATAAAAGGATTTGAGTAGAATATCTTTTCAGATTACCATTGGCATTGAGAATGCGTATGTTGCTCTTATTTTATGCAACGAGTAGTAAATTGCAACTGGCTATTAAATCCTTCCTATTTGTACGCGATGAAAGACTCGTGTACTATATGCACTTCGGGTTTTAAGAACCGTTCTGTGCACTTGGCATTTGGAAAGGATCTTGGTCTTGTAAGAATACAATTCAACACCCCTAGTGGGGAAAAATGGATCGGTGACTTGTGTGCGTGTGTGTTAAGCGAAACTGTTTTGCAATAAGATGGAGCTCAACTTTCTTTCCCTGAAACCAAAAATATAACTTTTGCAACAACATGCGACACGATGTTCCTGCGTCATTTGTTATGATCATGCCGCAGTAAACTTATGGCATGAAACGTTCCTCTGCCATATCTTTCGAGTATCAATCCTTTTAGATAAAGAATTCATAGAGCATGATGTGATGACTTGACTTCAATAGCGGGCACTTACTCTCAGTTGGACACGTTCTCTCAGTTCAAGACACAGCAACCGTCGCAGATACATCAAATGAGGTTGGATTAACATCATTCGTGCAACCAAATAGACGTCTAACTCCTTTACGGAATTGTCGGTATTTAAGGCCGTATATGATGAAATTAACAGCAGAGTTACTTGACGCCATTACCACGGTAATTCGATATACAACACTGCTGTTGTCAACTGGCAATCCAAGATTCCAAAAGAAAAGATGAATTGGTTAGGACTCCAACAGATCATGAAAGCAATGTAGACAAGGAGAAGTGTTTAAATGTGTTTCTTCGTGCTCGTCTTAATCCTCTCTCTAAAGGTTCAAACTGGCGGTTGTTGTCACTGTTGCAAGTATTTCTCTCTTGGGTTTCGGTTTTAGAGTGTGTATTTTGTAATACGGATCCTATTGTATCGGCTCCTGTCAATCGGTTTTCGTTCTTTTTCAGAGTAATAATTATATGACCATAAGCAAACATCATAACTGATAGAGGTAGAAAATACTGAACCAAGAATTGGATGACACCGAGCGCCTTTTTCCACGAGATATTTTTCGTAAAGCACTGGCCATCCTTTGTATATATCGAGCCATATCGTTCAACTTAAACCCGAAAGCAACAAGCCATACAGCGCAAACTGTTCATGATGCTTCGTCGACGGGGTGGAAGGAATAACGTTAGGTACTTAAAAGGGTTACATTATTGCAAAGAGTAGCGCTCCAAAGTGATAATGATCAAGCTAAAAGTAGACGCAATAGTAGGGTAAATAACAACACGGGTGCGTTCCATAGCTTGACAAAAAGGCTTTCCGCGTAACCTAGGAACCGAAGACGGTTGGGCGTATGGAGCAGTGCAACATGAAGAGACATGATATGAAATCTATAACGGCTTGATGAATATAAGTGCATTGGTTAAGCTATGCATTACTGTACAGATATATAAACTATGCACACGAGACCATTACCAAGTATACCAAACAATCCGATTATTGTCTTCTTAGCTATATAAGGAATAACACAGTGCTCCATGAGTAATAAGAAATATAAAACACGAGGTATTGTCAAGTGTTGATTGAAAAGCTTCCTTCTTGTCAGTACTGTTGTTGCGTTGTCCATTTTTCTGTTAGAATATCCGTAAAAAATTTCCGTTAAAAAATTAACCTTCAGAAGGTTTTTCTTGAGCAAACAGCGAACACTGTATCCGTAGTACACTTAAACGACGTTGGCCTTTATCTACGGCATTTCAGCACACATTAATGAGATGTTGGAGAGAGCGCCCACCATAAAGATATTTTTATCTTAACCTTTTCAAGCTTGTTAGATTATGAAAGTTAAAACACATGACTTTAAGTGAGGGTTTTCATTTGGGATTGGGGAGGCCAGCCTCAAACAAACATGACTAAGGACTAGGCTTGTTTGGACTCATTTGTGTATTTGTTACGTGATTCCGATTTTTGGCAAAGCAAAGCATAATTTGAAATGTTGGGGAGGAAAAGTGTTTTTTTTTTTCGCCTTGTAGCGACTAACCCTGAGAACGGCCTACCGATGGCGCATAGAAGGCAATATGATTAATTGAGCCAATCAGCACCAGGTCGGAAAGGTGGTAGGGCTGAAGAGGATTTGGCTGAAATAATTGAGAACTCCTATTTTAACGGGGCATTCGTGATCCACAGCCTGTCCCCCCGACTTACCTGAAAGGATGTTTGAGTGGATTTTTTATTATCTTAACCGTTAGCCTTAGTATCATTGCGTGACCCAATTTACGTGCAAATTCGGTCGCATCTGAATGAAAATTCGCCATAATTTTGTATTTTCTGTCCGTAAACGGACAGAAATTAAAGCACAGTAGCCTATGGGACGTGGGGAAACGAGTAATTGCCCATAAACAACAAAACCGCAAATCGGGATCAGCTCAAATCTTGGGGATACGCCTTTTCTCAAGGATACTAGTAGGATCATGATAAACAAAGGTGCTGAAATCCGAAAATGCACCTTTAATGGTTACTCTGAAAAATTACTACATCGGTAATTACCAATCAGAAGACTGTAAGATATGGTATTGTCCAGGGGGTGGTAAGTAATATTGAGTACAACCAAAGTTGATTGGACTATGTGTTGGATAACGTTAGCTTTATGTATACCCAAAGGGCGTATCGACTCAATCCCACAATGCACCAGGTAGTTTTGGGAAATTTCACCTATGGGATGCGATTCCCACCAAAACCCTCTTTTAACCATGTTAACACACTAAAACCCTGACTGTACACTCATTTTAGACCAAAAAGCATTAGTACTTAGGGAATTTTGATCATGGTCATGAAATGTTTTGTGATATCTAACTCTTTGGACACTTTTATCCTAAGGTATGCCCTGTCACTGGTACAGGTATAGGCAAATGCAATTGCATTATGGGATTGGTTTCAAAACAGTCCTCTGATGTATACCCATAAATATCATCACATGTACATTGATAATGAATACCCCGCCATACATTAGTTTCTATATTTAATATCCATGCATTTCAAATTGTAGAAGGTAGCGACAAAGAGTAACATTTCCTCATCATTAAACACACCATCAGTAGCTTTACAGTTTACAACTGTCTTATATTGATTTCTTGTTCTTTATTATTATCTTTAATTTTTTGTTTTAAAAACGATTAAAACGTATATAGGAAAGTGATTTTTAAGGCACATATGGCCAGATTTTCGGCTTGGTAAATATAGGTTACCCCCAACGAAACGAATTCATAACAATGTATTTTCTTTGTTTACTTCTTGCTTACACTACAAAGAGTTCGCATGAGCTGGTGGTTGCACACCACCAAATAAATTGCCATTGGTTTATGTACAAAATGGCCCTAATTAAAACGTAGGTTTCTCATTAACGAAGCGACTCAGTCGCTTAAATTATAACTTGGACTGCTAGACCTCTGCATCCCATTTAGTAAGAAGAATCCATAAGTTGACCACGGATTTTTCGAGCTACCAGTTGAAGCATGAAGACAACGATGAGTTCCGATCCCGTCTGAAACTGTGGCTTCTAGTCAAAATATTCCTATGGGGTGGGTGTAAAATTAGTACTGTAATTACTCAGTAGTAAGCCTCACAAACTATTTTGTCTTGATATTGTGCTGATTTGTATCTTTAAAATAATTTCTAACACAAATATGCCAGGAAGTTCCAATATGGCCCAGGAAGTTCCAGTTTCTACTATTTTTCAATTTTAACTTAGACCTGTCACTTTTTTTACCATTTTCCCAAACACTTTTCGGCCAGAGGGTGCCAGATCAGATCTAAATCTAGTGTATTGAATAATATATCCTTGCTCTCTGCTGATATTTATACATAAACTTACATCTCGACCTTGTATTTGCACGAACACAAACAACTGTTTCTTTAAAAAGGCACGAGGTTACTTCAGACAAAATTCGGAACCAATATATATAGTTTCATTTCAGAACCAGGGTTTTCAGTATTTAGAATGCACACATGAAGTGAACAAACTAAGCCAATTTATGACTACAAATGGTTTAGTAATTTAGTGCTAAAGAGGAAATATCCTCTTTAGTGCTAGCTCATTACAATGACAACAGCATCTTAATCCACCTTCCACCCGGCATAAGAACATTGCTTGGTACAGTGTTTACAATCTAAATTTTGCAACGGATAACGTAATTATGTACAAATGGTTGACCCATTTGTTTTTCTCTAATGATACATTACCCAAAGAACGTTGAACATGTTGAATAGACGGCTTAAAAAGAGTGATTATATTTGACATTATATATCTCATAAAAAGGTCTTACGTATTAATTGCGTTACGGGAAAACGTTTGTATATAGTAAGCAGACGATTTGCAGCTTTTTATACAAATAATAGGTGTTTGTATTTTCGGGACAACTACGTGTTAGTGTCACTAATGTTATCCCGAAAATACAAGCACACGCAACGTATGCACAATATTTATTTGTATTTGTATAATAAGAAATGAAAAGTATGTGCCTTCAGTTTTGATCCAAATGGCACCAATGGTCATATGGTAAAACATATTATGACTTATTCGCACTCTATACACAAACAGATTTTTTAAAGTTCTTTTGGCTACTATCATCAGTAGATTTCAACAAAATAATGGTTTCACCATTTGTACACAATTACATTATCCGTTGCAAAATTTAGAGCGGAAAATCTGTGCCAAAAGCACATGGCTTTGTACAATGCCCTTTCACAATCTGTGCACAAAGCTAGCACATCTTTGTACAAAATGCTTTCCTAATGTGTACCAAAAGCCATAATTTATGGGCTTTTGAAATTTGTGCCAAAAGCATATGGCATTGACCAATATGCTTTCAAAATCTGTACCAAAACGCATGGTATGGTGCAATGTGCTTTCAAAATCGAAAGTCACTTCAGACATTACAAAAATGTTTTCTTCTGTTATCTTGTTTATAAAATATACCACTGAAAAAAATCCTACGTGCAAGTTTATATGGTTATGTCTATTTTTCAGTGCATATTTTCATGTTTATCATCGATGCTTCGATAGATATGTAATTTAACTAAGTTTTCAACAATCTTCCAACTTCTACCCTAAATTATTTACTTTATTAATACCATCATAAGCCACGTGCCGTTTTTTAATCCTCTACTGTTACGACGTCTCGTGGACGCCAAAGGTAAAATATACCCTTTAAACACAAGTAAATGAGCCTTGTGCACAAGTGATCTGAATTTAATATAATAACATTGATTTAATGATTCTTTCAATAATATTACCCTCAATGATTTTATGGTCTTACACAAAAGTTCTTCCAGAAGTGACGAGTTCTGTCCACAATTAAAAGAAGCGTTGCAGTACACGTTCATATAAAAATCCAGGGGTAACAAAATCCATGGGAATCTTCTCAGTCTTGATGATAATTTTGTCCAGCAGTCCAAGACGACGGGGTTTTCCCTTGATAGACACTATATTCCCCAATACAATCCAGGTGTTCTACCACCATCAGTCTGCCGCTAATTGTCTAATTGTCCTCATTTAGGACCACAAACTGAAATCCTTTCTTGATTCCAAAAACTGAAGCTCTTTTGGCTTAAAGGGGCATTTCGTGATCCACAGCCTCGTCCCCCCGACTTACCCCATAAAAGTTGAGATGTTTATATCATCTGGACTGTTAGCCTTAGTAATGCATGTGTACCAAATCTTACTTGCAAATTCGATCGTATCTGTAAGAAATTCGCATGTTTGCATTTTCTGTCCGTAAACGAACAGAAATTACAGTACAGTAGCCTATGGGAAACTGTGATACAAGCATTTGCTCATAACATCAAACCGCAAGATCGGTATCAACTGAAATTTTGGGAATAAGCTTTTCTCAACGATATCTAGCGAAAACCATAACTAAAACAGAATGTGCTAGAATCACGAAATGCACCTTTAAAAGACGACAGCAGACAGTTTATGCAGCTCTCAAGCTCCAGTGGTATCAAATATGTCATAAATCCTGGCACTATGTAATGCACAAATCTACCATTATTGCAGATCAAGACTAGCCATGGCTACTGGCAAGGTTTTTTATTATCTATCTGTATTTATGTTTTTGCAGCTAGGTTTCCATTTCTCTAATAATAATCATTACAGCCTCATCATCCATAAACATAGCCTAACTCTATCCAATAGGAACTCACATTTGCAATCTCAGTTGTTTTGCAACAAAGCCAGGAAAACCCCCAGACTATTTATACTATTTAGCTCAATCCGAATGATCTCTAGCTTGTCAACAACATGACCCATTTTCTAAATTTAGCATTTTGGGGAATTCTGTTCATCTCTTGCACAATCTTTCTCTTGTTGAAAACAGGTGCATGATCTCAATGTATAGCACTAGGGGAATTCCATTTTCTCTATCATAACAAACAAAGAACTTTTCCGTGAGAAATCTTTTCTCAAGTAAAATTGAGAAATAAAATAAAATAATATTTTGAATCACAAAATGGAGGCTACTATAACACTACAATCCACATAAGGTATAGTGATTTTTATTGCTTTAAGGTAGTGAGCTACCATAATTTTAATTGTTTGCTGTAAAAGACCTATGAAAATGTATTTATTGACATAATAAACATAATGGGGATACCGACAAAAATGTAAATTCAAGGTCATAGGTCACCTAATTTGCATACAAATGGCAGCCATCTTTGATTTTTAAGCGTTCCAGTTACGGCCATCATCGCAGAGGTGAATAATGATTTCATGCTTTTTTGGGCTTAAATTGTCCATTTACGCCTACAACTTGACTCTAAATAGCCTTTTATTTTGAATTTTATCCGTTAACGAGGTAAAATGTTACATTTTCACCGTTTTTTCGCAAAAAAAGTAGCACATTTGTGTGACATTGACCCATAGAAAATTGAATTAAAGGATAATTTTGAAAAAAGGCTATTTAGCATCAAATAACTACCAATAATGTACGTACAGGCCAATTTGAGCGCAATAGTATTTATAATTTTGAAAATAAGGGCCGTAACAGGTTGCAAAAAGCCGGTTTCGAGAAAATTAACGTTAAAATCTAGAAACACTAACATTGATTTTTAACCATATTTGCATTTTAATTTTATTTTTGAGAATAAATAGTGAGATAATAAATTTTAACATTTAGAAACACGATTTTTGTTGAAAATTTGATATTATTTTAACCGTTATTAAATTTTTTGCTTAATATATTAAAAACCGCCGCTTGAGGAACACCATAAAACATACGAAATTTGTAGAATGCAAGAATTTAAATATTTGCATTATTAACATTATTTGTGCCAGTTCTAAGCAAAAATGATCTTACGCAACCTCATAGATTTCGTATAATTAATATTCGAAGAATATGCCTTAAAAATTTTACATTGTATTGATATAGGGATACACCTGCGCAGATTTTGCGTATGTGTTTCACACTTCAAATTGCTATATAATCGGAACGGAATGTCGTTAAAAAATTATAGCTGAAAGAAATAATATTTTTACCATTGATAAATTGGAAATTGGTTATTCCAAGCCATTTATAGAAGCCTCTATCATATTTGTTATATCTTAATATAGATTAGACTCTCAGAAATAATATTAGCTTTTTATTATTGCTATATTTATTCATTTTCAATATCACAGACTACACTGTTGATTATCATAATTCCAACAATGAAAAAAAAAACTTACACCCTAATCAAATACACGTACACTTTATTAAGAAACGCTTTTCATTAACCATCTATATGCACTGCAAAAATAATACTTTCCAACATGGACCATGCGAAATCAGTTGAATTATATTAGAAAAATAGAGAATTGTAAAAACATTTCAATCAATACAGGTATTTGGAAATTCAATATTAAATTGAAAAAGTACCATTCACTTACATCAATAGCGTCCCTTGAGGAAAATGACTACCAACCTGACGATCACCGCAAAAAAGGAGATAGCGGTATCTTTTTTGTTAGATCTAGGGGTAATTTTCCCCTAAAACAAGACGGGGGTCTTTTTTTTTTGAAAAGTGCAATTAAATGCAGTTAAGAAACGTTAGGGATATAGAACATCCTAAATACACTACTATAATTAATGTTATTCATCTTCACAATATTTATTGGTGAGACCAATAAAGGATAAATACATGCAATGGTCATGACACTAAAATGACACTTTACAGGTGTCCCATTTGGGTCTTCAGATGAGCATGTAAAGGTGTGAATTTGACACAATTGAGGTGTCAGAATGACACCTGACACCATTGGGTTGTCAGGTGACACCTTTAGGGTGTCAGAATAACACATTTAGGATGTCAGAATGACATCTTTAGAGTGTCATTTCTTGCTTGATACCCTAAAGATGTCATGTAGTGTCATCTAACACCCTAAAGGTGTCATCTGACATCCTAAAGGTGTCATTCTGACACCTCAACCGTGTCAAATTGACACCTTTACATGCTCATCTGAAGACCCAAAATTTGACACTTTTTTCTTTCAGTGCAGGACAGGCCATATTAGTTGTCATGTAGGGAATAAATATAGAAGATTACATTAAAAATAGTACTAAAATATAAGAAACAAGTTAGTATTAATCCGAAAGAACTGACCAGCAGCCAAATTTTCATAAAGGGTATTGCACTTCTCCCAAGTTTGCTCTTGCATAGCATGGTGTCACAAATGATGAAATGACAGCGAGTTTACAAAGGTTATCTCTAAACAATTTCAGTGAAATAGGTGCATGAATAATTGAAAGAAATTTCTTGAGTCTTGACAATAGGTGCTTAAGTTCGGGATGAGGTTTGTTTGGGAACGTCCTGTTGGAATAGTAGTCCCAGAAGTATAACCTGTAAAACCGCAAATATCATGAATTACTTTAAAATAATTCTCAGATTTGATAGGCCCCAATCTGGCAATTTTTATGATATAATTATTAAGATGTTATTATGGCGCCAGGTCTAGCGGCCTTGCTCCAAGAAAAAAAAATGCAAGAGTTCAACACGTGGTAAGCGTGCCTTTAATCTTCCAATAGGCTAATTAAATTATTGTAATAATATCAATGTTCAGAATATTTTCAATATGATTTATCACATATAAAGCCAAAACTTAGTGTGTAACTTCGCATTAATTATACCTTTCATTTCCATATGGGGAGGTTAAATTAATGAGATGCATGGGGTTGCAATTTCATAATTAAAGACCTCATTGAAAGAAAAGCCCATCTCCACATTGTCTTACAGTAACAATAAGAAGTACAGTATATTGAGTTTATGATGAGAATACTTCTTTCTGCATCACTGGAGCAGATGAGCGTTGGGCTCCTCTTTCACTCATGTATTCAAAAATGATTGTTCTTCCTCGGAAAAATATATTTCCGTAATATGTGCGTAATCTTATGAAATGCTAATAACATTGCTTCCGTAATTGCGAATGTGTCTGTATTTTATGCTGGCTCCTAATTGTATTTTTAATGATATAAATCACCAATTAACATAGTCACTTAATTGGCTGACATTACCATTAGAAGAATAGGCTATCCCTGTATTATAAGGGTGACAATATATACCCGGATGCCTCGCAATTAAGCGAATATAACAATACTGTCCACATGGTTCACGTGCGAATATGATAATAGCTTTATTTATCCAGGGTCAATCATGTCCAATTACAAAATCTGTCCTTCTACATGGACGTCATCTGAAACATCAATCACGTAGTCGTAAAAGAATAAGATTTATCACAATTTGAAACATCAATATAAGAAACAATTACACAAGCTACAAAAGTATCCCACGGCCACGGTTAAATTGAAAGACTAATTGTAAACGCTCCATTAAATGTTTGAAAGATACGTAATTATGTATTTACAAGTATCAAGGTAATGTTAGTGAAACTTTTGATACAACGAGAAGTATAAAAATTCCTAATTATTTAAACCCTAATTGGAAAATAATTTCACTCGCCCTCACAACCGTCTTCCATATCTTTCGTTCTCCTGTGGTCTTGCTCTCCATCAACCCTGTATTTGCTCTCTCTCGCTCTCTCTCTCCCCTCTCTCCTCTCTCTCTCTCTCCGTCTCCCTCCTCTCCCTCCTCTCTCTCCCTTTCCCTATCCCCCTCTTCTCTCCTCAGTCTCTCTCTTTCTGTATCTCTCTCCCTCCTCTCCAACCCTCTCCCCGCCTCTCTCTCCCCTCCTCTCTCTTTTCTTTCCTTCTCTATATATCTATCGCTCATTTCTCTCTCCCCCTCTATCGCCCTCTCTCACTCTCATGAGTCCTATTCTCACAAAAAAATTAATGATTTTTGACACTTTATGATAAAACTGTAGAAACAACATCAAAATATGAAATAAGTACACTCAAAAATGGTTAGCACGTTCATGCACATAATAAAGTTATCCGGCATAGAAACATAATCAAATATATTGAAATTAATCTATACTGCAATAAGTTCACTTACTTGAAAACAACTGGATGTCCAAGATGCACCGAGTATTTCATTTTGCTAAAAATAAAGTACATGTAACTTTCATTGCAGGTATTTACCCCATGACTGCTAAAATCAGTTGCAGTGTTAATCCACCTCGTATCAGTAAATATTTTTAAACATGCCTATAAAAGAAAACAAATCTAATGTACAAGAGTGACTGATTATGAATGGTGGCAGTAATGTCCCTGGCCAGCTTGCAGTCAATAAAAATAAAAGATTTCTTCTGTAGTTTTTGTATGTAAAGAACCAAATCGTTTTCAAATAAGGGAATGTGTGGGTTAATTTCACTTTGTTAGATTGATTGTCTATGCTGAACACACCTTTAATATACAGTCCCACGCTTGATTTGCTACAGTTGGAAAGTGAAAAACAAATGTGCTGCAAAAAAGTACATGTTAACTATCCGTATGTCATTTCCGTATCAAGTTAAGTATAAAGCGTTCTTGTTACCAGATTCACGATTCGTATAACGTGCACTTACAGTAACAATGTTTTTTCCTTTTTTCAGATAATTCTGTTACTAGTTTGAACTTAGAGTAAAATTTACCATTTAATGACAGCATAATACAGAGTGAGGCAAAAGAATATTGTAATAGTATCCGCAATTTCGTGACTAAATAGTATTCTATTTCTACATGTAACTATAAAAAAGATTCCTAGCATGGAAAGTATCTTATTCATCTTGTAAGAGAAAATGCTTTATTACACCTCATGAATATTCATGACCAAAATCATGTTATTTCATTGGATGATTCCTATTATGCATGCTATTTCCCTAGGGAAATAGATTGGACTATTTCCGTACAACCTCGTCCCCAGAGTCACAATCGAGGTGTAATAAAACACAATAGCTATCATGGTTTATATCGGGAAATAGGGCACACTATTTTCCCTTGGTACTTGCCTAAACGGGCCTATCACACACCATGATAGACCAATAGCCTGTACCCCGGGAAAAAGGTGCCCTATTTTCCTCGTATTAATATTGCTATATTGAGATTATGCAATGTTTACAGATCTGTATGAAAAGCAACTCTTATATAGCTAGGACTTTCACATGGATTTCAATATATGTGGAAAGCTAAGATTGCATATAGCTAATTTCAAAATGGACGCCATCATCACTGAATTTTTCTAATTGATAATGTAAGGTGAATTTCCAGATGCCGTCATGAGTGGAGAGCCAATTGGATAATGTTAGTTGTGTTTCATGCATGCTTGCTGCTTGTAATAGCTATTTTTAGATATTGTATTGTGTTTAGTATTTAAGGAATTGGAGCGTAAGCTTCGCCAGTAGTAGTTTTGATCTGCCGGTTAACGCAGTATGCCAGGATTATAATTTGTGCAAATCAGTTCCGTAAAAAATTGTCTTCTGCTGCCTTTCTGCTCCGAAAAAAGATTTAACGAAGAAGATTCCCGGCTCGATTTTTGTGAAACTTGACACTGCATGCTGTATTTTGGAGCCTTCGCTGCTGAGGATTATCATCGTACTTACGCTTTGAATTCGGAAACTTTATGACACACAATAAGAGTGAACATTTAGTTGTAACTTAAAGGACATTTCTGCGTGTATGATTGTGATCACAATTGTAATTGTTTTGGGGACATTCCAAATACTTGAACCACATTTTATCAAAAAAAGTTAAAATATGTTTTATATAAAATTCAGGTTCATTGTGCCACAAAGGGCTCAGTTTTGGGTGTTAAAGGGTATTGCTGACCCTGGCAATCCACTCACACCCACAAATATAATACCACACAACACTATATGTCAGAGCACCTGCACCATAGTGTACCACCTGTATGCGATATCTTGGTAAATACGCTACCTGGCTTATAGGTATCATTTGAACTGGATTGCGTTTTTTAGAATAACTACATTGTACACAAGAGGCAATTAACCTGTCTTACCAAGGTGATGGTTACCACCCCCCCGTATCATTTATCATTTTGAGTGGATTACGCTTCAGCATAATAATACAAAGAGGCATAAACTCTCGTCTTACCAGGGGGAGGTTAGGAGTTACCAGCCCCCCAACTTTGCTCCGGGTGCGCAAACTACCAAAAGCTTTCGTAAAAAGATTCTCTATAAAAATCATTTCGTCATCCTTTGTGGGCATTTTAGCGAAAGAAATTGTGAAGGTAAACACCTTAACGAGGTTAGGTATGCCGCAAAGTCGGACGGGTGTTAGGATATTTATGGTGCATTCTTTTTTTTTAAATATTTTGCACAGTATGGCCTCTAAAAACTATTGTTGTAGGTAAAACATAGTATTATTATAGCTGCAAACCGCATGAAAATCCGATATTCCTACCTTCGTTTAGCACAAAATTAGGTTTTCGCCTATTGTTTTGTGGCGAAAAATTGCAAATTTGCAGATTCGCGGACTCTTGATGACGTCATTGTGAGTCCATCATGTTGGTACACATTTTTGAGATCAATGGAAAGAAAGGACATAGCTATTCACTTGGTATCAAAAATTCAATAAGGCATCATTTCCCGCCAACTGTAAATCAGAGATTTCTTCAACATGGTAGCGAGCAAGACGAATGACCGAATTTCCACGCCTAACCATTCATCACAGTGTTGCTCGACTTACTGGGCGGAAATGTTGCCTTTATGGAAGAGAGCCGCTACATCCTGGACCGTCAAGATGGAGACAAAGGTTCGTCGATTACGTGGGAGAACCTCCAAGATGCCTGTATCAGCAAGCGAATCAGGTGGTGGCGCGGTAAGGGGTTTTCAGTAATTTATTGTGGAGAACTTGTCAGGTGCTTGCCAGATGGAAACATGAACGCCGTCGTGGACCTCTCTAGGGACTCTTTAGGATATGACAATAAAGAAAGGCGCTAATAAGATATCAACCACAACCACTTCAATTTGTAAACAGATTATAGTATTTGGTTTAGTGGATAGAGCGCTTAAGGTGCAACGATAGATTTCACATACCTGGTGTCCCGAAAAATAGCGTAAAAATGTGAAAATTCTTATTTTGCACTATTGTAAGCTTTCCATCAACAATCTCCCCATCTGAAAGGATTTGACTGAGGCTAGAGCTCATTCAATTGAATCCCAATCTTTCCCCTTCAACCCGAACCAGTCCTCAATCCCCATCAATCAATGTTTTGGGATTGGACAAGCTTGCTGATGACGATAGCTCAATCAACAACATGTTCCCACCAGGATTGCTGCTTATCGAACATGACATTTTTTCATCCACTTCCGCATTTTTGAGATAGGAAAAAAATAAATTACACGGTCAATGTATAATAAAGGGTTAAATATGTTGCCATCTGTTTCCCTTTGTTAAAAATCAGTTTAATGGGACTCCTGCTTGAATTCGATTTGCCATAGTTACAAACGCACTCTGCGAACATCGGGGTAAAACATTACCTATGTTACTAAAGCATAAAACACTGCCTTATTGAGGAAATCCAGGATTATTGACTTTGCAAGCAATAAGATTCATGTAAGTTGCAATTCAAATTTTTATTATGAATGTTGAGTTCACAATTTAGATTTAACACAATTTTTGCCAAATGTGCCGCAATCTAACCGCGTGGTAATGTTTTTTTTTCATTATTATTATCAATTAAAGGTTGGAACGTAAACATCAATAAAGAATAACATTTATTTTTAATTAAAAAAGTACTAAAATTACGATCGTTTCGAACTTAATTAAATTTCCATTGCTGATATCAGAGTTTTGTCTGATCAGTCATCGACTATTTTGGAGCTAATTACTGAAACACTGTGTGTGCCATTTTGAATTTGAAAAAATATTTTATCTAACCTAGTACATATGTGGCATCATCGTAAAGCCTAATTCATTATATTTAATTTCTGCAAGATAATACAATCGGTTAAGTATGGGCCAAGCTACAGTCTTTTGAATCAAGTAGTCGGCTTCCCCCTAATTTCCCACGGATTCCGTTAAATGCACTATGGTCAATTAACTAAGTAAATGACTCCACAAAATGATAAGGGTGGTCTATGTTATTCAAATATCTTAAGGTGTAAAAAGCCAGTGATAATGGTAGTTTTATTTAAAACACTTTAAATAAATTTAAAAAACTAAAAAATCTTAAAAAAAAAAAAAAAACTTTAAACCATGAATAGGTAGAGGCAGTATAGTATCAGAAGCGGGTGCGGAAGGGTCAAATAGTATCCCCAGAAAAGTGGAGAAGTAAGTGTAATAACTCGATAGATCTCTATGAGGTAACAGTGTCGGGTTGAGTTTATTTGGATATACTATAAATGTAATAGTAGAGTTCTTAGCTTTGTGAAAATTGTCGCCCTGTTTTAAATGTTTAAATGTGTAAAATTGCAAAATGGAAACATATTCAAATTGGCCGGGGTGCTACAAAAGGAAACGAGGATAGCGGGATGATTAGCATTGTGGTTATAGTTCACAAATTGCGGAACAAATTGCAAATTGAGTTTCAATTTGAAATCATCAGTACCAGGAAATCAACAGGCTAATTATAATTACAGAGAATCCGTTATTCCCAGAATATGTGCAATTATGGGCTGCGAAGACAAGTATGATGTCAGTGAGGTACGTGTCAAATGAAAGAAATTTAAAGAGACACTGGCATGTTTGAAAAATAGGAGCCTCAGTTTTCAAAAAATGATAAATTTACAGGTTGTAAAGATTTAATATTAGCCCTCACCTGAAAGATTAAGCCCCAATCAGCATTTATGGGTATTAGAAATGTTGTTGATAAAGTACGGCCAGTTAGCCTACAAATTACCTGGGCAGGCACTGTTAAAAATAAAACCTGCTAAAAAAACAGGGTTTTGACTGGCAGCTGGGACGCACAACGTGCACAACGTAAAATAACTGGAGCCGTAAAAATATGAAAACACAGTGATAGGAAAAAGTAAAAAAACGGCGTGAATCTCAGCTTTAACGTTGTTGGTTTTGGATTGTTAAACAATATTATGCATCGAAACGTGATTGACAATATTTGGCCTAAATTTTCACGGTGTAATCTAGCATAGCAAACGTTGTAATTAAGTCCAAATGGTTTTGTAAAACGTTATATAGGCTTATTTCAGGCAAAAATTTTGAGAAAATAAGGCTATAAACGAAAGGTGAAAACGTAAGAAGTAAAAAAAAAATATTAAACCGTGTGTGGTTTTATAAGGTAATGTACATACTTATGTTACAAACTACTTAATCATCATCTGAGCAAACTTAATACATGTACCTACATAGATTCGAACCAGCGCCGTAAGATACAAGTCCTAAACCTTATCCACTACATTCCATGATTTTACAGATATCAGATTGCTAAAAATTAAATATATATGCTACAACCTTTTTTAATAAACTAAATAATTATAATAGAAAAAGCAGGAATCAAGTCTTCCAAGAGTTTTCAAAAATCTTTTTTAAAAATAAAAGCGGAAAATAAGATTCGCATTTTTCAATGGACGTTCCGTACGAGTTATTTAACACAGTTTATAGGTTAAACGATTTTCATAGTTCATATTCTTCATTCAAAACGATTAAGTACACAAGAACTGTAAATTATGACAAGGAAATATCATAACGGCCAGAGGATAATAGCCTCTTTCAAAATGTGTAGTATTATTTCTAACCACTGATTACATTTCGCTTCCAAATTGTAATTTTATGTAGGTATAAGTAATAAAGTGTGAAGATTATTGAGTAATCGGGTTTACCGCAATTTAAAAGGTAAAGTCTGGTTAAAATTAGGAAACATTTTATCAGTGTGTCTTTGCCTCTTATTAATGCCCTATGGCTCTATACTGTTTGGGGTATGTTATTGTTATATGTAAAATATATATGTATTCTTCCAATGGCCCAAGACTACCATTTGGAGCAATGTAATTGAAGAAATTTCATATTTTGTGAAATTGCCAGTGGTCGCTATTTTAAGGCAAAATCCAATTTGCGCCTAAAAAGGTAGGAATATCAGACTTTCATGCGGTTTTGCTTAAAATGATGGCAATTGACCCGTTTTGAAACTTTAAAGAAATGTGCAGATTTTTTTTTTTTTTAATGTACCATCCATTATTTTATTGGGTGGGCAAATACCTTAATTATAGTGGGGTCCCTGGGGGTTTGACCAGGAAAAAATGTAGTGAGCTGAGTTTTTGACCACCAGATAAGCAGATGCATCATAAAACAACATATCAAAAATCCCATAAATCCCCCTTGGGGAGAAAATTTTTTATCCAAGATGGGCGCCAAATTAGCTATTATCTCAGCTTTGAAAAACAGATGTGATGATTAGTGTTTTTTGAATAGGTTTTGCAGGGTCAAAGAATCCAATTATGTACAAATATAAATCAATGATGACTTCCTTCACGCCAAAATCTAAAATGGCCGCCATTTTTTAATATAATAGCTAGATCTATGTTTTTGAATATGTTTTGAGGTTCAAAAGAATTCAGTTTTTGTTTTAAATCTAAATCATTGATGTTTTCCTTAATCAAAAATCCCCAAATGGCCACAAAAAAATGGTGCCAATTTGTGCCCTTACATATAATTATTTTTCACTGACATATACTTTCTTTGCAGTTGTCCCTGCAAGATAGCTCGGTCAAACTGTCGCATAGGAGGGTTGTTAAAGCTAATAATCCCGAAAAGTATTGTTCTAATTACCAAATAGCAGTAATTTTAGTCATCTTTAGTCTCTTCGAAAGAGAGTTAACAATGACTTGGGTGTTGTTATGTTATTTGACTTAATCAGAATGCAATTTCAACAAACTGCACAATGAGAACCCGTACGCCGTTTCAATATAATACTCATTCGAAAGAATGTTGTTTTTAAAAAGTTAGTTAAGATGCATGTTTCGTTATGACTGTTCACCATAAAATCAAGCTTAATTATAGGCTTACACACGTACGTCTTGCCAAAATGGCATAGAAACAATAGCACATTATTTTCTTTTTTTTACAACCAAGTCCAGAAATGGAAACTGGAGTGTTAAAGAAATATAATAAACGATGAATACCAGATTGGGAGAAGTAACATTTGTTTGTGAAAACACCTCAAAGACTTTCCTATTACATAATTCAGGTTCCGTCTTTGTACCTGTCCCCTTTAACCAAAATTTTCTCTTTATTTATTTATATCTATTTATTTATTCACTATTTAATATTTATTCATTTATAATTATTTCTTGTCATTTATATTATTCGCTTAATTATTTAATTTTATATCTTTATTTGTTCTTTATCCCGCTTTTTCTTTTCTTTTTCTTTGTTCTGAAGTTGAGATAAGCAAATTATATGTAATGGCTGCCATTTTGAATGTTCCAACGAAAGGAAAACATGGATAATTTAGATTAGACTAAATCATCAACACTCTACTTACGAAGCCAAGATA
Organism: Ophioderma brevispina; assembly: GCA_023653785.1. Taxonomy (NCBI): domain Eukaryota; kingdom Metazoa; phylum Echinodermata; class Ophiuroidea; order Amphilepidida; family Ophiodermatidae; genus Ophioderma; species Ophioderma brevispina. The sequence goes on from JAMKCH010000625.1 coordinate 34,868, forward strand.
TGGCTCATTATAATGCATTTCAGCTATTTGGCGGCCCAATCTGGGATAATTTTTTTCCCCAAAGGGGATCATCATGGGGATTTTGGATATTTTGGGATTATTTGTTATATGATGTATCCTGCATTGTCTGGTGAAAAAATCAGCTCAATAACATTTTTTCCACGTGGTATGTGTATTTCTTCTTCGGGCCTAATACTAATTTATTACCTTTCGACGACTTTAACGGCAGATCCTAACCCGGTTAAGTACTAGCGACCTTCACATACTGACATTGTATTCCGTAAATTACCAGAAATTGCCATGGGATCAAGGAAAAATTGGTTTCATTTTGATACCTACTTTCGCAGAAGTAAAACATTTTTCCACGATAAATAATAATAAATTTTTATAATTACCATGTTAATTTCTATGGCAATTGTAAAGGGGTTGCACATTTTCATGAAAATGAATAAAAATGCCATCTCAATTTCTTTTCTGAATATCAGTGATCAGGGACATACACTACTTGCTACATTGACTCAAGCACATACTCGGCATTATATTGACAAGTAAATAATCCAGCTGGTATTCAAGCGACAAAGCACTTCAGATTACCCCTTTGTTTAGTTTTTTGGAACTGCAGACGCCTTTGGTACGGTTCCGTGCATTGAAGATGGCAGGCGTTATAGACTGGTTATCCCCCTCCAGTTGTGGGTAGACGTTTCACATATAAGTCTCAAGTACGCAATGAGGTATTGCCTTTGATCCGTCATGCACTGTATGAGGTTGTGCATAGCGCAGGACGGAATCATGGCAAAAACTCTTTTGTATCTTTGGACCTCTATATTAAACGTCTACCCAGTTTGGGTTGAATCTGCCCTCGTTCACCAATAAAATAAACTTTGAGGTTCTACTGTGAGTTCAATAGTTTTGACTGTATATTTCATATTACATGTTTATTGAAAAAGACACTAATGTGAACAAAACTCACGTTGGATATGTTGCTTGGTAAAGCTGTGACCTAACTTTTTGTGCAGAACCAAGATCCACAACTTATTGCGGTAACTAATTTCTATTCAATTTGCCACCAGGCTATTTAGAAAAATACAAAAGAAGGGGGTCTAGCGACTATGCTAACAACACGTTAAATTGAAAAGAAATGGGGTTACGCGGCATGTTACTGTAAGTTAAGTTATGTTTCTATTCTGCACAAAGTGTTAGGTCACAGTCTGCCAAACACTTTCTTTCATGATTTTATTTGTTCCTCGTTGTTTCCTTTTCGGAAAAATGATGAAATATATGGTCAAAGTTAATTGAAACACACTAGAAGCCTAGTTTATTTATTCGTGAAAGAGGACGAATATCTTGTTCTTTACTTCATGAAAAAAAAAATAGCTCGATCTTAATCTGGTTATGAGCACCTGAAATCCTTGTTATATGGAAGTACAGAGCCTTGTTATACCCCTACTGTCATACGAGCGGATTTACTGGATATCAACAGTGCTATTATTTGCTCGAGTCAATGCTAGCATGATGTACATCTACTGGTCACTGATATTTAGGAAAAGAAATTGTGAATGACCATTAATTCAATTTCCATCAAATGTGCAACTTTTGCACTTGACAACCCCAGAGTATGAAAGGTCTAATTAGACAATAATAACTGCGCAAATCTGTACTCTACTTCGACTTACTTCGCCGCTATGCGTACCATCGCCTTATGCAAGCAATCTTTCTCTTCTCTCTTGATCCCTATGGAGTAAAGGAGAAAGTGATAACCTGGAAGCTTGTTACTAAAGCTTTTGGCATTTTTAAACGCATCGGAGGAAAGTTCCTGGAGGGTAACAGCCCCTGGTAAGGATTTAAAAGATTATTAAAGGCCTGCTGGAAATAAACTGACGGCGGGATTTATCTATAGGTGTAAATAGCAAGATACAAAGACTTCTCATAGCTCCGCAAACTTGTGTTCCAGACCCACATCATTTTCGATTGTCTCATATACGGCGCTATTCATGATTTTGGTTTACAAAACACACACGTTAAATAATCAGAGGCTAACACTTTTTATTTACCATGTTAGAAAATTATCTGTTTATTCAAATAATAGTATTATATATAGTACGTAAAACGGTAATTAAACTGTGTAATAGGTGTTGCACACAATTAAACCTACCACGTTCATACATGTTTTAGAGGGGGGTGGGTCTAGTTTTCAAATTGAAGAAAATATTCTACTAGCACAGCTGCTTTAAGCATGATAGGAAAGAATACACTTTCCGCTTTCATTTGCTTTTGTTGAGGTAAATAGGACATTCCGTTAAAATTTTATGCTCGATTTAAGTAAGCAATTCTCGCACGTTCGATGCATTTGTATACATTTGTATGTAGAAGTGCGCACCCTGTGGATTTTAAGCAACTATATTTTTTTTTTATTATGATGACCACATATTACAGCTTTTCAAAATTAATTTATTAAAACATTAAATACATTCATATGCATCCAAAACCAACTCGAAAATTTTCAGCTCGACAGGATTTCTTATGTAGCTTTATATCACTACCCCAGTGATATTTAAGACGATTATTTTTTTTTTAAATAATTTAACCCATTATTGATCATCGCCCAATTTCACCAAAAGCACTAAAAAAATTCATAATTTATATTTTAACAATAAAGAAACAATTATTCCAAATTGTTGGACCAAATTAATAGGTTTTTTGCAACTTTTAATCTTTTCGATTACGTGTAGCCAAATCTCAAAATGTGAAAATCGGGTTTTTATGAAGCGGGAACGAACGGGAACTCAAAAACGAAGGGTCGTATCAACATGAAATTTGGCACAGATATTAAAGGCAGACAAAAGTGCTGTGAAACCATGGAGCGGGATTTTGAAAATGGGGCTTCAATTTTTATTTATTGGCCTAAGTTCCCTAATTGGTTCAGCTCCTGGTTGGCATGGCAACAATATCAAAATCCGGCTCCATGGTTTTATGCGCATGTACCCATGCCATTCTACCCAAGTATGGTAAGTGAAAGTTAATGGTTAAGCAGTTACGTTTGTTCAAGTGTTTAACCATTCAGAGGCCCTGTTCAGGGTACCTGGCAACAAGATCAAAATAATGACCATTTCAAACTTTTCAACATGGGCTACATAATGAGATGGCACATGCATATGTTAACGTATGCTAAAGTCACGAAAATTGCAATCGAAAAAACTTGGGCAAAAACGTAGACCCCCCCTTAAAGGTCACCATGGACATGCTTTACACATTTTACTTTTTTATAATACCACAAAAAATGGTGTCATTCATAGTATGTATGGTATCAATGTTAAAATCTGCATGAAGCAGTAATGAGAAAACGTATATTGATAAAATGGGTACAATATCATGTTTTGGGACAGGCTTTTCAAAGAAAATTCCAAAACGAAAGTGATTATCGCGCTGGCAGCGATGACCCGCGTGTGACGTCGGGTAACAAATATCGCGATACTCTTCATGATCGTCCATCGTGGACGGACGTGTGCGCGTGGCCCAGTTTTTTGCCTACGTACACAGTTGACTTCGTCGTACGTGGTTGTATCATAAATTATGTTGTGCATCATTTTTCTTGATTTGGTTCCTTTAAAAATTACATATATACTGCGCTTGTATTGTTCGACGGCTTGCTGCACCAGCGGCGACCGTACCTACAAGGAGAATCATAACAGAATATCTTTATTTCAAGTTCCCCCCGACAAGAACCCGACAAGGGAGAGATCACCTGGAGTGGGTTTTTGTTCGCCTTTAACAGATCCGATGTGAAGCTTTGTTTATACAACAGTTACCCTCTGACGTCATTAACGGGCTCAAATCCACTCACAACATCTTGATACGCGTGCGCGAAAACAGGAGAAGCCCTGTCATTTTGGGTATATTTATCCTTGAAATATTAAACACTTTCCCGATGTTTCACATTTTAAAAATATGTGTTGCGATATGATCAGGATACTGTTGAGATAAGAAATTAAGAAATTAAGAAATGTCCGACCTCAGCTACTCAGCCGTGTCCATGGACCTTTAATGTAAAACACTGTCAAAGCCATCAAATATTATCCTGATAACCCCCCTATGCTTAACCCTTAAGTGCAATACCTGTAAGGTCTTCTGCACTCCCTTGGTGCAGAAGGGGTCCAAGTCCGGGGTCCAAGCCCCCCCCCCCCACTGCCGTTTAAGTTTTTTTAATCTTGTCATTGATTGGGGTATATCAACACGATCACATAACAGGGACAAAAATTGTTATATTTAAAATAGCCGCCCAAAACCTATTTTATGACGCGCACCATTGCCATCCCGGCCCAAAAATGGAAAAAATCACTTTCACAGAGGACGTTTTCCATAAAATTTGGCTCATAATAGTAGGACATAATACATTAAATTGCTGAAATAAAAAAAACAATAAAAAGCTACTCTCTAAATTTCTTAGATTAAAAACTCATCTAATTTGGATGCTAGCAGGGACAAATCCAAGTTTAGATCAAAAATTGTAATCAAATCTATTTGAAAGTATAAATCTAAAGATAAAATATTAACAAAATTTCGATTTGTCCTCCGTTTTAATCTAAGAATTTAGAGAGTACTCCATTACGATTTAGGGGCAAAACAATGTTTATACGCCACCAAAATGCTCAGTTTGCTCATAGTATGCTCCGATCCAAAGTCCGGAAGGTTATATTGAATTAAAAAAAAATCCCAACTCATCGCCAACAATCCTCGCTAATCCTTGTGATTAAGAATGTTTCTTAATCTCAGCTTGTTTGCAAGGTTCAACCCCCCCTCGGCTTAATTTTGAGAACATGATTTGTTTCGAATTTTGTTAAAGTGAATACCGTTAAGTGGTAAGTTAACAAGTTATTACAAGTTCGAACGGCACTGCAACATTTTCAGAAAATGTGCAATTTCTTGCTAGCAAATCATATCTAGGCATTGAAGAATAGATATATATTGTCACATAAAAATAACATATACCAAAGCAGAGAGGGGCATTAATCAAGGCTAAATACATGCCAGGTAATGTTGTAAGCTAACTTTTAAGTTGCCGTAACTTTAATCAACAATGCTGTCTAGTGCAAGAATATCATAGACTCGTACTCATTGATAGTAGTGCAACCCCACGTAAATATTTAGTATAGCTTGCCAATGTCAAATAGATTTTCTTACAACTTGTTGAGGCTGGAATAGCCTTTGGGTGGAATGTGCCGAAATGCACTTTGTTTATTCAAATGATGCTTGTTGTATGCAAACCAACGGCCCGTTTTGTGTTTTGGGCAATTTTCAGCTCTTTTGGAGCTGAAAAAAAAGTGAAAATTTGCCTTTTCAGAAGTGCCATCGCCTGAAACATTTGACACTATGTTTAAAATTTTAAAAATTTAGTTTCATAATCAATAGCCCTCTTCGTTCTATTTCAAATAACCAATTGTGCTCAAACTATGCTCTTTACTATATGGATTTTGGACCTGGACCAATTGTAAGTTTTACAACGTTGAAAAATTGACTTTTTTGGCCTATGTTTTCAAGAATTAAAAATCTACTTGCGCACTGTTCTAGAATATTGGCTTTCTGCAGGTCAGTAAAACAGATCTTGCCCCAAACAAATCGATGAACAGGTTGGAAATAATTTATCTAGGGCGGGGTTGCCGAAAAGAGAACATTTTGTGAAATGGGAATTTCTCATGGTAGTGGAAATGTTGGGGGCTTTACTTGTGCAAATTGTTGTATGAAAATGCTTTCTGGTCATGTTTGCCTAATTTTCTATCATCCTGGATGTTTTTTGATGACATATTATCAGTTCAGGTTATTGGGGCCGTGGCCGGAGTACACAGTGTTGCCAGATGCTCAGGTGCTGTTTATTTTGTACGCGTCCATTCACTATAACCAGTACATTAATGGTAGTTGTATAATGGTGCATTCCTGTACATATCATGGTCCTCATTTTCTATCTTTCTGAATAATTTAAAGGCAATCAAAATATTTTGGTGATATGATAGTGTTTGCCAGGTTCCAAAGCGTGTTATCATTTTGTTCAAATCTAAATCGTTATATGGTGGTAATAGCTTGAGTCAATATTAAAAAAAGATCATAATGCAGCAGATTTTCTTATAATTATACTTGCAGTTTCAAATCTTGTGGGAAAGATCGTGATCATTGAAATATAATATGGCTGCCAAAAAGTGGGCACTTTGCTGTTTTGTTGGCACAGTTCACTAATGTCATCCTCAATTACTTTCACCCTCCCTCGTGTAACCAACATTTTCTTGAAACACCTTAACTCCCTTTAATTTTAAGAAAACACTTAGCTGTTTTATTTTGTTTCAACATATGGCTATGGTCTCCTCTTCCTATTGATTAGCAAATTTGTACTACAACCCTCTTTATGAGGTTTAACAATGACAGCATAATCATATACTAGTAGGGTAAATTTAAAAATTCATGATATTTTAAACAAACCATGGGTTGACTATGGTGTATACACTGGTTACTACCTAAGCTAGATATATTCTTTAACTGATCGTAGGTCCTATAATTAAGATTTTTTTTAAAAAAAGTACAATTACATTTTTGTTTGGATTAGGTTTTGAAATTGATTCAGTGTGTTCAGCGAATTCTTATTGGGGGCACCCTGGCCTGAATTCCTACATTACTTCCGAATATTTTAGAGGCAATCAAAATGTGTTTCTTGGTCTGTCTTTGTAATTGAAAAAAGAAAAGAGATGTGTGAAACCCCAAACACAACTCACAATCCTCCTCGCGCCTATTGCAACAAGAGAACGAGAGCCAATGGGAAAAGCAACTGCCTCTGCCTCTGGGTGGGAGCTTATGCAACAATGGCAGTTTGAAACAGAGCAAAATAACTCCAAACCCAACCAGGTGGAAAGAGAGAATGGATAAAAGAAGCACATAGCGTTGGCCCGCGCATCCTAGGAAATGCTTTTTCCCATAGGGAGAGGACAGAGGAAATGAAGAAAAATAACTTGTAACCAGGGAGGTGTGGGTGGGAAGCAAGCTGCACCTATGGTGAGCACAAAACTGATCTATTTCGCGCACCCTAATACACCAACCAAGGGTGCCAACGTGGGGTGCCACACATGGAGAGCGAAATAAGAGTAGGACATCCATTGCTTTAACATAAACCAACTTTCCCTCTTTTTGTGAAATTTGATGTGTTCCCAGATATCCAAATCTGTTTCATTTTGTGCAATGTTACTCAGTAATATGGTGTAACAGCTTCAAATTCATATTTAAAAAAAAATTATATACCACATTCCCGATTTTCTTCTTCAATTTATATATTGCAGTGGGAAGCATCATACTCTAATGAAATAATAAAATTGCACCAAAATGACAATGTGACAAAATGTCTCTTTTTTCTGGCCCACCGCCCTATGAATAATATATTTCCCCAAGCTGTTCTCATCAGATATGTTTGGGGCAAAGGTCTGTTTCACCTGGACATGCAGAAAGCCAATATTCTAGAACAGTGTGCAAGTGGATTTTTATTCTTCTTGCAAACTAGGCGCCCAAAAAGTCATTTTTCAAGCTGTAAACTTCAGAACAGTGTTGCCAGGTCCAAAATCCATCAGTAAAGACTATATTTTGAGCCTAATTTTTCTGGTTACTTGAATAGAAGAGAGTGGGCTCATTAATTTATGACACTAAATTTAACTCGGTCAACTGTTCAGGAGCAGGGGGCCTCGCACGCAAAGTATTCGATTTCACCTTCAGAAAAGGCAACTTTTTCGCTTTTTTTCAGCTCCAAAATCAGCTGAAACTTGCCCCAAAACACAAAACGGGCCGTATTGCTATGTGGCAACAAGCCTCATTAAAAAACAAAGTGCCTTTCCGGCACATTCCACCCAAAGCTCTCCACCTCACAAGTTATAAAGCAAAATCTATTTTTGACCCTTGGCACTATACTAATATTTACTCTGATTTTGCACTTAAATCACAACGGTCACGACCGGTCAACACAAGGTGCGCCGTGAGCAACTCGGCGTGTGTTTTCTTGTGTTGCAACGTCCATTTCGCGTCGTCTGCTGCATGTTGCCGGCGACATTAAATATATAAAATCTCTGTTTACCCATGCCATACTCGCGCCGCTGATTTTGGGCTTAATAATTTCAGTGAGGGCTAATAGTATAGAAATCTTTATATAACCATCAAAAATATCAATTTTGAAAAATCTATGCCGTGTCTCGGAAAAAAAATCGTGGCCGGTATAGTGCCCATGGGCGTTAAGTTTCACACTTTGTACATTTCATGACATTCCCTTATACTAAACAGAAAGAAGTTGGTTTGGTTATGAGTAAAGGCCCTATCGGTGGATTTGCTGATCAGAAATCGAAACACTTATCAAAATTAGATTTTTGCATCACGTCTCTTAAATTCCTTAGATTTATTTTTAAGTCTATGGTGACTGGAATTAGTGACAAAACCTTTGGGATTTAACACCCATTCATTTAGATTCAAATATAAATCTTTTAAATGATTTTATAACCCGTTTTTTAACTCATTTAAGGTTTATTTCAGTCAAAAGACTTATTTTAAAGTAAGCCTTGTCACGGATTTAAATTTTTTTAAGTCGCAAAAAAAGTTTTGTCACTAATCCAGTCTCGTTACTTTATAAAAATCTAGAATTAAGAGAGTATGCATACATACCCTACAACTTCTAAGCCCAAAGCAGCCTCAAAGAACAATCGAATATTTTAGTCATTATAGTCCGAACGGAACTTTAGCACACCCGCAATTCAATCAATATCCATATCTTGAAACCCTGCCGTTCGCTTACTGTTCGGTCAATTTTCTCATTTGTAAATATCTTAAGCACATGAGGGTTTTCCAGAAAGAAGCGCCCCCAATTTTTTTTCGAACCCGGGTTTTTTGCATATTGGATGCTTTCCATGTAATTAGATCACACCTGAAGGTGAATAAGCCTAATCGCCTTCTTATGTAATAATATGATGGTTTAGTACTTTCGGTCCGTGCACGATGAAAGTCAAAGCACGGTTTCTATGGGGACAATTACGATATCAGGCAGGTCAAAACAAGGTTTGATGTGTTCTTTTCACTTTTGTTAATAATAAACAAAAAACTAAAAAATTAAAAAAAAAACTGATCCAGTGCAATTTGAGAGAATTCGTATTATAAAAGAAATCTCCGGTCCTGTCACTTTTAAGCAATTCTACAGATTACCCTTCACTTTTAACCTATTTCTGATAAATTCAATATTTTGACTCTTTCGGTTGATTTAAATGATGCGGGCTTTAAATTTTCAAATTAATCAGGTGTGAAGTAATTACATAGTCCGGCGTACTCATAGTCCGGGAACATGGGTGAACAATAGGGCAATCGATTCAGTTAACTCTCACGCAATATTAGTTTTCACGCTTTATTCTCCCCCCCGTTTATCGTCTATGTAGCCCGCGGACCGTGGCTCCCGCCGGGACTATATCTGCTTTCACACCGGATAACAATTCGTTAAATTCTTGACTGCCAACTATAGATAAGTGATTTGTTTATTACAGCTTTAATTGATACCCTCTCACCACGCCCAATGCATTTTGATCGGCTCAATAGGCCTATAAGTGTAATTTTAATAGGAATTTTAACTGATATGATTTAACAATCGTCTTCTTGGGCGCACTTGCACTAGTATAATTATAGGCCCTCAAAGGCTCTTCACGATTCCTATTTTGAGCGAGCGAAGGGGGATATTGGAGCAGATATATTATTATCCATGCCATTAGTTTTGTTTGTTTATTCCATTGGCTGTTCAATGTAGAAATAGATCGTCCTTTCATTTCAATTTAACACGGCGCAGCAATAGAAACGCTACCTTGCAAATACAAAACGTTGGTACCAAAAAAGAAGTTGGTTTCGTATGTGTTCATTTCAACCGAACATGGAATAATTTAGAAATATATGCCTATATGTTATTCCTAAAGCAGTATTCGGTACCACTATTTGGGAAACAGTTCCAATTTGGGTCAAAATAACCAAGTAAATAGGAGTCTGATAGAGAGTGGTCTAAAACATTAATTGCTAATAACATAGATGCAGACTCAACATGCTATCCCGTTTCAAGGTTCCTTTGAAGATTTCTTTTTCAAAAGGTCCCGTTCCCGTGTAAGTATACAGATTAGACCTCCTACCCCAGTCGAAAACATTGATTCCGTAAACATCTCAGTCAAAAATATGCTTAGAGCGAGTTTACTGTGCGCATGCGTGGTATGCTGTTCTGAAAGTTACTGAAGTAGAGCAATTTCTATTCGCCTGAACGCGTGGTATTGATTTGCCACTATTCTTGACCCAGCTTATTATTGAATAAGCTTGAATAAACTCTAGAGCAATAAAGTACTGTATTGTGTCGAGTTTTGGTTTTCGAGTTGACTCTAGATGTTATAGGTGAGAGTTATTTTCCTTTTACGGTTGATAATCACTAAGTTTTAACACTTTACCAAAAATATTAGATTCTAATTTGCTTTGTATTGTAGGTGCAACGCGTGTTTATTTATTCGACGTGTTTTTTACATGTGCAAGGTATTTCAACTTCCAAACGCCACTCGAGATCAATATAAGCTCCCAGTAATACAAACGAACATTCATGTATATTACAAATCTTTTCAAGTGTAAAATTGGTTGTAGAATAGACAGTTGAACCATGTGATCGTCATTATAATCGCAAATATGTCAAACTAAAAGAAACTGATATCAAAGAAAACCAAACGTCCCTGTCCTTATGCTTGGAACTCGGGCTGGGAATAGTGAAATCGACTTTCAGGTCAGTCAGTAAATAGTAATGGGACTTTACAACTGACATAAACCACCCGGGGTCCTTGTATTCAAAGGTGGAAAAGATGCGTGAACAAGAAAACGCGTAAAAGAGTGTCTTTTTTTCCAACAGGCGATACGCTCGTACATCGTTTGGTGTCAAAAACAGCAAAATATGGAAAAAAGGGGTAATTATTTTAAAAATGTTTTTTTTCTTAACCCCTGAAATTATCATGTTATATATTCTCATTAAGCAGGGCTCACAATCATCCAAAATATTGTAATCGGAACTTGGGAAGTCAAAGCAAAGCAAGATAATAAAGGGTATATTACGATTCAATGCACTGTGCGCTTGTTGAGGGCATCATAAACAGATAAAAATACTTGTTTAGTGTATGTTTTAGCTTGTTTTTTATTCGGGGTGAAAATAACGTGGTTAGGGTTGCATTTTTGAAAAGTCCATGTTCACGCATCATATCCACCTTTAATAACAAGTGGCCCCCCGGGCATAAACATCAACTTCGCGCTTTGAACAATTCGTTACAACTCAATGTTAAATGAATTTATTTCTTTTGCAAACTGGTCCTTCAGTTACCCAAGATAACTGCAGTAACCATTTTTTCAGCAATGGGATACGTAAAAGCCAGAATTCATACTACCAACGACCGGGCTGGGATATGATTAGAAATATCTACATGTGAAATGACTGCCCTTATGACTCGCTCAATATCATCCAGAACACATTGTTCTTCAAACTTACTTTCAAACATGTGTCAAAACCTAAGTATATTTACATAATTTTCTGCTTTTAAGGTGCAACAAGCGTTTCACATTATCGGGCGTGAAATAAAATGTGAATCATCGTACTTCGTATTGGGGGGCAAATTGAAATTAAGCGTTGGTTTTCTATTGAAATAGAGCAGAAACCAAAATCGACCTTTTCTTTTAGACAGTTCTGTAGTCAAACACAAAGCAAGATATCTAGTATCTAAGTATCATTAAAATCACTCCATATACTCAATTATGATGGTGCCGGATCTCCTTGTTGCACCTTTAAAACATAATTTAAAACAATTTTCAAATATTGTATTCTTCTAGATTAATTTGCCCCTTCTGTTTTATATTATCGATGTTTTTTTAAGGTTAAGACTGTGGAGTAATCCGTTTGTCATCTGCTATAGGAATATCGGGGTGTAATTCGTATCAACTTTGGAAGCACATTTTGCGACGAAAATGGAAGAGCCATTACCTTAATTAAATATTATTTTGTCATATACTTGCTTAATGTTACAAACTTAGGTTTTCGTAGACTCGTCAATTATCTTATCTTTCAATTAACTTTTTTTCTGGTGACTTAGAATTTAGAGTTGTTTTTAACTAATTTGGTATCGCTGATTTCAAAAATGGCATCAGTTTCCCTCTATCACGTCAAGTTGTTTTTTCTATGTCATATGGTGAAACCTCAGGGAACACTATAATATAACACATATTTGTTCAATGAGCAAGGAGTGGAGGAGCAAGGACTGAGTTATATTTTTTTATTTTGTCTTAAAATATTGCACAATTATTGGAATTGTTGAATATAACAACTTCCGATAGTAACTCTTGTCATAACAGGCTATTTTGTAACATAAGTCTAACCGGGGGAGGGGGTTGTACAATCCTCCATAGAATTTCCATACCGAACCCCCTATGAACTTGTGAACCAGTGATACCAAAATAAGTACCAACATTTCCAGCAACTTGCTTCCATAACGTCAATGCACGGCGCCCTCCCAAAAATTTTGGTGAATTTCAGTTTGTGTGCAAATGTATAGGAACATTGAATTTTCTCTTTAAAAAATCACACAAACGATCAATTTCTACTGTATTTTTTTGGCCAAAATAACAAAGGAAACACACATTTAAGGGGTTTTCACTCCCGTTGGTGCCCAAGGGGGGTTCAATAGGACCCCACACTAAGGAAACCACTTTCCCGAAGGAATTTTTGCACGAAATTTATACCACACGTGAAGGGTCATAAGACAACCCCAAATCAGCAATAAAAAATGAAATTTGTTATTCGGGCTGCAAATTAGGGGCAAAACATTGTTTTCAAAACATGCGAAAATTGGACAAAAAGACGGACATTTCAAATGAACCTTGCGCTTACATCAAACTTTTTGAAAACTTATTTTATGTTGATATCTATTCTAGAAGACCCAAATTACATATATTTAACAAAAAACCTGCAGTTTTAGGGATCCTGTATTTTTAACGGGTGTTGCAAAATACACGTCATTTTTCCATAGACTTTGTACAGTAACGGTTAGCAACGTCCATGATGAAATCGTTTGTTTTCAGCACATAAAGGGTTAATTATTTTTAATGTTACTAATAATTGTTTACTTACATGTATGTGTGAGCATATATCAGCAAAACAAAATTAGCTTTGGTTCTTTGATAATTAAAAATATTCTCAGATGACTTCCGTTAGTGCCCAAGGGGGGTCCATGGGACCCCCACTAATTAACTCATTAACGGCTTGGCCGATTTTAATTTTTTTTTTGGATGAAAAGAAGCGCATTTAAAAGTCAGACAATTACAAAAAATTCGGCGCAAAAATCCCACGCGTAAAGCGGCCAGCGCGAAAACAAATTTTGGAGGTCCATAGGAACCCCCCCCCCCCCCCTTGGTCACTTAAGTGTTAAAAAGAAGTTTAAGCTCAATAACATGAAAACTTTTACTGATAAGAGCAATGTTATGGTGTACCCAGTTTACACAGTTAAATTAAGGGATGTTTCACCAACCCCACCCCAAGCCTCAACTTTAATGGCTTCCCTCCTCCAGGTTAGGTGTGGGTCCGAAATGTTTTGCTAAAATGTGCCCAAAAGATGTAAAAAGATTACCTAAAGTTATTTTGCGACACAATTACGCCTTTTTTTGCCCCTGGAGACTCGGTGGGGGAATGCAAAAACAAATTTGTTCATAAACATTCCTAAGCAAGTCTTCTTTCCAAATTAAAGGTCCATGGCCCGAGTGCTAATAGCCCTCGTCCTGCAGGAACCCCAGATTTTACCGGAGTGTCAAAATTTTGGTATCAGAAGAAAGCTACTATTTTTTCCTCTTTACCTGTGAAATCTTAGGGCAAAGGATATTTTGTTTGGATGTTAATGAGCGAAAATGTGCCCCTTTTTGGGTCGACAATATTAATTTTTACACGTACCTCTATGGGGATTGCAAAATCAACGTTTTTAGCTCTCACATCAAAACGGGTTGAAAAATATCGGCGCGAAACTTTACAGATGGCGTGTTTGGGTGAAGGCATTCTATCAAGATGAAAAACTTATACATAATTCGGGCCATCCCCCTTTAAAGACTAACTCGGGTGTAGCCCTTATATAGTTATGTTATTATAGCAAATATTTATTTACCTTTACCTTTTGAACTTTGAATTGAGTTCATGTGATTTTAGTAACTTTATGGACTCGGGCAAACCCAAATCAGGCAATAAAAAATGAACTTTGTTATTTTTTGTTATGTAAATTTGGCTGTTTTAAAATTTTTCAAAACACGCGAAAGTTGAGCAAAAAGACGGACATTTCAAATAACCCTTGCGCTTGACATAACTTTTTGAAAACTTATTTTATGTTGGATTCTAATTCTAGAAGACCCAAATTACATATATTTACAAAAAACCTGCAGTTTTAGGGATCCTGTATTTTTAACGGTTGTATGCAAAATACCGTCATTTTTCCATAGACTTTGTCAGTAACGGTTTGGCAACGTCCATGGGATGAAATCCGTTTGGTTTTCCTCACCTAAGGTTAATTAATTTTTAATGTTACTAATAATTGTATTCTTATCATGTATTGTGAACCTATATCAGGCACACCAAATTAGCTTTGGTTCTTTTGATAAGTTAAAATATTCTCATCATTGACTTCCGTTTAGTGCGCCTAAGGGGGGTGGGGTGGGTTCCATGGGCTCCCTCACTAATTACTCATTAACGGCTTGGCCGATTTTAAATTTTTTTTGGTATGAAAAGAGCGGCATTTAAAAGTCAGACAATTCAAAAAATTTCGGCGCAAAAATGCCCACGCGTAAAGCGGCCAGCGGCGCACACATTTTGGAGGTCCATAGGAACCCCCCCCCCCGGTCACTTACAGTGTTAACAATGGAGTTTAAGCTCAATAACATGAAAACGTTTAGGAGGTGATAAGAGCAATGTTATGGGTACCCAGTTTTACACAGTAAAGTAAGGGATGTTTCACCACCCCACCCCAACCTCACTTTGATGCTTCCCACCTCCAGGTTAAGGTGGTGGGTCCGAAATGTTTTGCTAAAATGTGCCCAAAAGATGTAAAACGTTACCTAAGACTTTTGCGACACAATTCCGCCCTTTTTGGCACCTGGAGACTCGGTGGGGGAATTCAAACAAATTTGGTTCGCATACACAGCTAGGCAAGTGCTTGCTTGCCAATTAAAGGTCCATGGCCCATTGCTATATCCTCGTCCTCAGGAACCCCAGATTTTACCGGAAGTGTCAAAATTTTGGTATCAGAAGAACGCTACTATTTTTTCTCATTGACCTGTGAAATCTTAGGGCTAACGGATAATTTGGTTTGGATGTATGAGCGAAATGTGCCCCTTTTTGGTCGACCAATATTATATTATCACGGTAATCTATGGGGTTGGCAAAATCACGTTTTTAGGCTCTCACATCAAAACGGTATGAAATATCAGCGCGAAACTTTACAGTATGCGTTTTGGGTGAAGGCCATTCTATCAAGATGAAAACTTATACACTTAAATCGGGCCATCCCCTTTAAGACTTAATCTGTGTTATATATTATGATTATTATAGCAATATTTATGCATTTACCTTGACTTGAAACTTGGAGTTTTCTGTGATTTAGTACTTTATGGACTCGGGTAATACACCCCTCTCACAAACGTGGAGTATAGGCCATATAGTGAAAATGTGACTTTTTGTGCAAAACTAATTCTATTTTTGAAATCAGCAACCCAATTACCTAACAATCAACTCTCAACCCAATGTCACCAAGAATGCTGGCAGTGTCTACATAATGAATATCACCGCGTCCTTTTCTAAAAAATCTTTATCCCTCACTTCAATGGCAACAGAAACTCGACATTACATTCCTTAATAATTTTATGCACTCTTTTCGGGAATGCACACTGATAGCCTGAACTTAGATTACAACAAAACCCTGCTGGTAGCAGTACACGTACAGTGGTGACAAGGCGATAGCTTAGGCGATGTCAACGTTCTATTTCATGTGTGATGAGGCATGGTATATAGGTAGGCCAAAGCGTGATATCATGGGTGTGGTAATTGGTAACAAGATCAATCTTCTTGGAAGAAGAAAAAAGAACGCCTCGACAGAAGTGTGTACGTCTGTAAACACGCTCCACATACCTACCGATGATGTTGCTGATACTTGGTTCAAAGAGTACGACAATTGGATAGCTTGTTGTATTTTCATTCCTGCATCGTTTTGTTAGGAGCTTTTGGGCAAATTTCCTTCATATTCATGATTATAAGATTGCATCGCATTATGCGAACAACTGATTAACGCTACTTAGCCCACTTAGCTGTTGTGGATATGAGTATATTTTGACCCGCACGACGCTTTACATACAATATATTGTAAACTCGCCGGTAAATTTCAACTTTCATTTACGGAAACATTCGTGTTATTATTTTTCGCATTTGGATATTTATGTTACTACGCATTCTATTGGACTTATCACGGTGATCTCATACGAACGCTACAGTGCCATTGCCACCCACCCGTAACTTGGAAAAACAAGGGAAAAACGAACAATTACCATGTTAACCGTTGCGGGGATTGTGACAATTGTGATGACAGTGTCTACACTAACAAGGCGATGGGAAAAGATTGTATTGATTAGTTTGGCCAAAAAGTGGAAAATCTTTCGAATGCCTACCACTGTCACCGAACTTGTGGTCCTCTTGGTGATAGAGAATTTTACATCACGTGTATGACAAGACTCTATATGTTTCATTTCTTCATAGCACTTATAATCAGTGGCTTTTTCTATATTAAGATCTTGATAGTTTTAAGTCGCATCCAAGATGAAGGCAATGGAAATGCGCAAAACGCAAATGACCCACAAGCAATTACGCAACCCAGGTTGCACGCGCGTTGGTAATCCTCGGGCTAGTGTATTTCTTTACACAAACACCAATCCGAATAGGTTGATATACACGAAGTGCTTACAGAGTTTGGACTACCTGGTTTTCTTTCGCAGAGTCAAGTTGCACTTTTTAACTCTTTTCATTATCGCTACAGTTTTCTATATCTGAATCTGCTGTGAAAGCTACATATACGTGGGGTAGTAGTCATTTTTATCGAGAAGCTTTTCGGAAGCATTTTTTATTCTCCCCCCAAAGACCCGCAAACCGTTCCCCCACAAAAACGTATACATATCATGCGTCATATAGATCCGAACCAGTTATCTTCGATAGTGTGAGAAAACAAACTGAAAGTGCGAACAAGCAAAATAATTGTCTTTGTATTATGACCCAAAATAATTAAAAGTTTTCATTATTAAAACATGTCTGGTTCACAATATAATATTATAAATTACCAATATGATAGATTCGCTGGTTCTCGGCTTTCGCACTCGACTAATTCAAGAAGATCAGTGGTGGGCCGCCCCCATGAAAAAAAACTTAACAATGTTGACACACCACATCCATACAACACACCACACATACATACACACGCAAACGGATTGCTAAGTTGGTCCTGCCAGTATAGCTGGCGGCCACAAATATAAAAGTGTGTTTACCAAAGTGGTATTACCACATTGGAGGAGCGTTTGCGTTCATGAAATTTCAAAAGGAACATTTTGGGGCCTTTCAGAAGAAATTTTATATTTTTCTCATTACCCTCAGTGTGAATTAGGCTCAGAAATGTTTTTCTTTTGATGTACGAACAAAAAACAAACAAAAACGTGTAAATGTGTTTGAGCAATACTTCAATGGATTTCATGCGATTTTCATCAGCGCTGCCATATGGACAAGTCATCATATTAATGTCTGACCTTGCCACTACTGTCAGACACACCTGCCAACTTTGAACATAAAGATTTATACCAATGATACTCATGACATAACATTTCCTTCTATCCACAATTCGTATATGTATAAACATCTACATACAAGATATGATAATTGTAATAATATGCACAAAAATATTAAGTGGTCTTAAGTACTGAGAAATTAACGCCAATAATGGCCTGTGCAAGTCCCAGACTCTGTTTCAAGAGGTTTGTAGTGTGATAAGAGTATTTTTTAAAATAATTTTTTTAAAAGTTTGAGTTTTAAACATTAGTGGCATGATGTTCATTGTTTCACTCCAAGGATGCAAATTTAAGATAAGGCAATTGAAAATCGAATGCATGTCTTACAGAATAAAGTGCGATTTTTAGCGTTTTTTACAATCATAATTGTCTATGTGGAGGGCAACAGGTTGTTTCTGCATTGTACATGAAAGTTCCAATATTAAGTTACACAAATCCATTATTTTAGTTGATGGTATATAACAAACAAAGGATTAGATTCCATTCTGTAATCACTATTTTTCACTGCTCTCAGTGCACACTTTTGCAAAATGTGCAGTTTCTCCATTTCAACATTACAAACACTTGCCCATGAAATGATACCATATGTAATGTATGAGAAAAACAGTGTGTTATAGAGACTATGAAGTGCAGTTTCAGATAGAAAGTGCTTTACTTTATTATAAAGTTCTACTAGAATTTTTCTTTCCTAATTCCTCAATGTGATTTTTTTTTTCATGTAAGGTTTTGGTTGATAGTGTTTCCTAAAAAATTAAAAGCATTAACTTGATTTATTTTAGTATTATCAATAGGGATATTCAAATGGTTAATTAGTTTGTTTTTATTGTGAGTGCCAAAAAGCATATAGACAATTTTGTCTTGCACCTGAGCTTGCTCAGAGTAAGACCAAGATGTACGTACATGTATGTAGTATGTACATGTATTATGTCCGGTCTAAGTTTTCGTGTATGTACATGTATGTCCGGTTATTTTTTTTTAAATTTGTTATCACCTGCTCAAACGCTTAACGCTAACAATTGTAGCCAAACTTGATCAGAAGAACCACCGACCCAAGGTTCATATGCGGTGTACTCCAATTAGGGTGAGACGTCATTTGGACCGATTAATGTGGCATTCTTTAAAATCTATCCATTCGTTTCGATTAAAGGGGCAGTCTTTGAAAATCTACCTATTGTTTTTAGGTCAAATCAAATGCTACGATTAACGAACTTGGTCATTATAAGCACTGACCCAAGGTGTACACAGATTGGGGTCGTCCTCACATTCTGTACGCGTGCAAATGTTAAATATTTTCTGATGGCGAAGAGGGGCAAGGCACGTGTTTAGAGAACCACCTTGTTTTTAAGGTTTATTGAAAGTTTATTTGACTTGAACCAGGTGTTTACATGTAGTTTACTAATACCAATTATTTATTATTGTATATACTTAGTGTGATATAAATACACTAGTATCATCTGCATGTAATATAAAAGACAATTTAGCAACATTTATGAAATCGTTAACACAAATAATAATTCCCAGGGGTTCTAAAAAAATCCTTGTGAATTCCGTGGTAAAAGTAGATATAGTCCGCCGGGACCATAGTCCGGGCTTCTTAGACGACAACGTAATAAAGCGTGAAAACTAATGTTGCGTGAGGGATCAACAGAATCGAGTGCCCTATTCTTTATCGTTGTAGGTGGACTATGAGTACGGGTGGACTATAAAAAAAATATACACCGGTATCAATACATGTAGTATTTTGTTGAAGATTTGTGACTATTGTAACAACAAACTGGGTTCTGTGATATGAAGATTTTATGGCAGGCTTTATTTGTTCTGTTTGTTTCTACATGTATTCAATACAAGTTTGTTTCTATTCCATACAAGTTTGTTTCGATTCCATACCAGTTTGATGATTGGGTTTGCATGTTTGAATGAATGACTTTTTACTGTTTAAAATCATTTTCAAAATTTTACCGCTTTTCAGCATTTTAATTGTTTTTAATTGTTTGTTACAGAGTTCATTTTTGAAAAGTCCTGAAAGAAAGTTACTAAATTTCCTTACACCTAAAGTTTTTAAAGTTTGTAGAACACCTAAAAAGGGAAAAAATGCCAAATCCTTTCAATTTTAGACATTTTTAAATGGTCCGAGTAACACGACGATTTTTTATTTATATACTTCAGAGAATACGTCGACGAATCCCGTTTGATTTTTTTCTTTTGAAAATTAGAAAAAGGTCAATGGGGCATTTTGTGTTTCAAAGCCTCGTCCCCAGACTTACCTAAAGAAGTTGAGATTATAGCGTCATCTTAACTATTGGCCTAATGTATAAGTATGTGTGTCTAATCTCAATGTCATGATACTCAAGAAATTCGTAAATTTCTATTTTCTGTCCATAAACGGGCAGAAATCCTATATGATACCGTGATACGAATATTTGTTAATAAGATCAAAACTCATCATTAGAATCAACTGTAATTTTGGAAATACCCCTATTCCAAGAATGTCTAATGCATCACAAATAAATATAAGGGTGATATAGTCACGAATTGCAACTTATATTCGCATGACAACATAAAACATAACTTCCAAAAATTAATGATAATATCCTTGTATATAATTCTATCGAATCATCAACGGTTAAGTTCACATTCAGAGATGTTTGGACTGTAGATCAATTTGCATATCTAAGGGTGAAAATTGGTAAATTCCAATACTTTTCAATCACAATGTACATACAACCAGTTGTATCTTACAAATTACGTATAAATAAAAATATATTTGATATACGGTTCAAAAATCAGGGTATTATGAGCAGGTGCTACGCAGCAAAACAAGTTTCATGCTTGCTAAGATTAGACTAATTTTCATCTTTTCTTTAAAATGGGTAAAATTGACTTTTTTGCAATGATTTATTAGAGTATGATAATAATTTCCATAATAGTCTTGTTGAGTGGGATTTTTAATGCTCTTCATACTATAAAGTATTCAATACTGGACCTATATCAAAATATAGCACTGCAAATAAATGCTGTATGATTTTGCCATATATTTAAGGAAATGTAAATCGCACATGCATGATATGAACACTAATGTGGATCTGATGATAAGGTTGCGAATGAAGCCTTTGCCTTCAAAGTGATTAAAAATTCAATTTCCACAAGAATCGCAGTGTTATATACCAACGGGTTCTCTGTTTGTCGTGCAAAAAATCAAATCTGGAAGATAATAATATTAAGCAGCGTCTAACTTGAAAAAAAATATTAAAAAAGGTCGCCAATGATCAACTTTCGTCTGTCTTGCAAAGGTGAAAATGACAACTTCTTGTCATAGATATTTGAGTAACATGTTCACCCGGCGGTGTATGGAAATGTCTTCCGTAAAAATTATCTGAACCGTTTGCTTAAAACCACTATTAGTGATTCATTCGAAAAAGTCAAAATATTTGAAATGTACAGGAATGGCTTAAAAGTGAAGGATAAGTCTGTAGAATTCTCGTAAGTTATTTTTTACAACTGAAAAATTGACAGAAAAGTAAGGGAACAGCAGTGTTCAAAGATATGAATTTCCATTGAATTACGTGTTGTAGTAAGTGTCCGTGCGGACAGTAATGACAGAAATAGCCGATCTTGTTCTTATTAGGTTGCTTTTAGGCTAATAACTTGTAGGGTATGTTAGGATAGCTATTCTTGTTACAGACGTGTACAAATCTGTGCACAAATCACTTAATGATTTTGAATCTACATGTAATTATACATACATGTACAATTTCATCCGCAAGAAATTCGGTGTACATACACCAAGACAATCGTTGTCAAATTTTACGACTATTATCGTCTTGTGAGTGCAAGAAAGTCGTACTTAAAGCAATAATGGCACATTTTTTGAAGAGCGCCCCCAATTTTCAAAATGTGATATTTTTGCACAGTTACGTTGGTAATTGTCTAGGAACCTATACCTGCGAGCGAGATTGCTAAAAAATGCGTATTTATCACAAAATAAGCGATTTTGTAATTAGAATTGGATCCCAGATTGGACTAACGGCAGAGCTGGAAATGCTACGTTTATGTCCGTCCATGATGAAATAGTGCCACCTCGAGAAAATAACCTCTAACTTGACTTGCCCGAACTATTAAAACAACTAATGGATGAGCGTAGACACGAACATGGCGCTACATGTATTTCCCGGCTATTTCACATTGGAAGGCCGTTTCCAGCAGCCGTTGAATCATTATCGGGGATCCCGATAATAATTATTCTAGTACAAAATTCCTTCGTTTGTGACACATAGACATTTTCGAGCTTAACCATTCACAGGTATAGTTTACAAGCCAGTTACCAATGCAACCGTGTAAAAATCTCCAAATTTTTGAAAAATTGGGGACGCTCTTAAAAAAATGTGCTAATATTGCTTTAATTCATGATTTTACAGGAGAAGCATAATGTGTTTCATTCAGTAGTGAGTTTTAGAATGCGAATTACTATGTATTACACAGGATGAAACGTTTCTTTTTAAAATATATTATAAATATTTTATTTCCCAATTAAGTCGACTAATTAAGAAGTAATTACAAAATGAAGGTAGCGTAACTTCACACATGATTTTTATCGTTGAGTGCAACGAAGTCGTATTTACTCATACATTTTGCAATATATTTTTGCGTGTAAGTTAAAATAGTCAAATAGAACTGAAGATTTTACCTAAAATGCTCAATTCCAAAGTATGAGATGAATCAGATTTTTCGTTTTGATGCAGTAAGCATTTATGCATGGCAAAATAGTACCATAGGCATGATAGGGTACTGTTTATAACCAAAGTTCTGGCTCCGAAATTTTAATACAAAGTTGTGATTTTCTATATGAAGGACATCGATTTGAGCTTAGCTATTTCACACAGTGATTAGTATGAGGACAAACATATATAAATGCAAAAAATACAATGTTTGAAGATTGAGGGCGCCATCGTTGGGAAATCTCTGAGTCGGCTTTTTTAATTGCACTCAACAGAAATATAATTTTGACTTCAAAAAGTTGTATCTACAGCACATTAGGCCTATTTATAGCCTAATAACTCTGTAATATAGTAAAAAAAAGTAAAAAGCTCGTGCGCGGAGTGCCCATCTCTCTTTAGCGTTTAGGCCGTATTATTTTTGCTGTGGGGGGGGGGGGGGGGAAAAAAAAAAAAAAAAAAAAAAAAAAAAAAAAAAAAAAAAAAAAAAAAAAAAAAAAAAAAAAAAAAAAAAAAAAAAAAAAAAAAAAAAAAAAAAAAAAAAAAAAAAAAAAAAAAAAAAAAAAAAAAAAAAAAAAAAAAAAAAAAAACGAACCCACGACCTTTGGATTGCGGGACGAGTGCTCAATCCACTGGACCACACGTGCCCTCTCAACTCTGTAATATATTGAGCCTTTTACTTGAAATATATGTTATTAAGTTGTGCGTATTCATTTTTCGTACAATACGAACGTAATGTTGAGTGCAAGAAGGTCATAATATATTTTTGATATGTTATTAAGGTTATTTCGCCAAAATTAGCATAAATTTGGTAACAAATGAAAAAGAACCTTTTACAAAACTATTTGGTAGATTTATTTTTACACACCCTCTTAAAACATCACCTTACAAAAATAAATCATTTGGCGATCTACATAACCATTTTCCTTTCTTGTGAGTGGAATCACAAAGTCGTATCTAACCAGTTACGACTTTATTGCCCTCAACAGAAATTCCATTTTGATTCGAATTTCTGCGTGATTACGAACTTTCCCATAATAATAAATTAATTCAATTTCGCCAAAAATGTAGTTACGACTTTCGTGCACTAACATGACGATAGTTCTTATACTTTTCATATTGTTTGCTGATATTCTTTAGTATTTCGGTGCAAATAATTTATTGTTGGAAATCATTTTGGTAATAACACATGTGTTATTATTATGATTATATTCAAATACACTAATCCTTGTTTACCCCTCGTCTACCCAAGGCCTTATACCAGAGAGAATGCGTTATAAAGCACCCCATGCTTAATTTTGATACCAAATGGATAATTATGGTCTCCTCCGTTCCATTGATACCAAAACAAGTACTAACCCACCTCACTGTTAAAAAAATGTCCGTAAATTTACGGAAATTTCTGCAGCAGTAAGTTTCAGTCATTTTAGGGTAAATTTACAGAAATTTCTGTCAGTTAACGGACTTTGACCGTAATTTTACCGAAATTGTCTCATATTATGGAAAAAAATATGTATTTTAACAGAATTTTTAATTTCCGTAATTTAAAATTACGGACCAAAAAATCAATTCCGGACATATTGCATGCCAGAAATTTTTTGAAATATTTCCCGTAAATTAACATTTAGAAGCTATTTTTTTGTTTTTTTGTTTTTTATTTTTATTGTTTTCCTAAAACATATTTTTTCCGTAATTTAACGGAAATCCTGTTTTCTTACTTTACGGAATTTTAAAAGTGTATATGACGTCGCCAATACCGCACGACATAAATTCCGCGAGTCGGCCAAATAGGGATTTTCCATAGAAAATCGGCGAAACCGATTTTTGCACTAAAAATGGTGGAATGTCGGATTTTCATGGCGGTTTTCAGCTCTAAAGATGGCCCTACATCAGTCCACTATGTTACAACTACCCCCTAGAGTTGTGGAGCCATACCTGCATAATAATTTTGCAAAATTAACCATAAACATTTTTTGGGGTGGCAACTCCTCGACTTTGACGGCATACCCTATCCCTCCCCGGTGAAGTGGCTACCTTCACATTTTTTTCGCTAAAATGACCGGAAGGTAGAAATGGGTCAAAATTATGACCACAAAAGGGGTAATTTCACACGTTTTTGACCACAAAATGGTCAACATTTTACCACAACCCCATATTTAGTCGGTGCATAGTTTGACTAAAAACGGGGTCCAAAAGACTCGTGGTTGAAATATTTTTAGGTGTACCATCAGCGACCACAGAAAGTATAATTAATACAATATTTGATATATTCGCAGGAACTGCTTAAAAGTGAGGTCAGTCTTTAAAATTTCATGATGAAAGTTCTTCACAAATGTTCATAAAGAGTTTTTAGAGTACTGACAAAATTCCCCCTCCTTCGCTCTTTGTACTGTTGGGAGATTTTACACAAGAGTTCAACAGGTTCAATTCTCTTTACACCAAACTAAAAGCCTTGATGTTTTCCAATTCCAGTTCGTGGCTCTACATGCAAATGGGAACCGTTTAAAGGGTGAATTGTGCAGTAAGAGTCCATGACGACAAAAGCACCTAACATTGACTAACTATCCAGTTCTATCCCTAATATTTTGGGTTTTGGTAGTATCGCTTACAGGTTATGTTAGGATATCCATATCTGATTTTGATGATTTTTCGGATTTCACGCGTCACTCGTAGTCCCTAAAAGTGATTTCAAGTAATACGTATGGATTTCAACATGTTAAACTTTTCTAGTGCACGTTGTACATGTATGATTGTCAATATTATGATTGTTAGCAAATGAAAATGTTGTTTACTGAAACTGAGAGCAAAATATGCTATGAGTGAAGAAACAAAATCCTTCTTTGTCCAAAAAAAACAAGTTCTCCACATTTTCTGTCTTTCTGGTTATTTATTTGTGAACGAGGACAGGTATCTTGTGTTTTTGTGTCATGAGCAAATTACTCAACCTGAATCGTGGACAACGGAATTTCTTCTTCTAATAATAATAAAATGCATTTATATGACTCAAGTTATAAGACTCAAATTGGCAAACTATATTTTGTTGAAGAACATAAAATACGGATGCGTCACTGACTCTACTGACCATAAGCTCAATTTAATTTGGCCACATCACTGAACGAAGACATATCGATTTTAAAGGAACAGATTCTTTTTTTTTAATATTTATATCCAGCATATATTTTAATGATCCTTTCACTTCTTTGAACATGTCAAAGTACAATATATTAAACTATTTTCATCCTGAATGGTAATTCTAATTAGTTGATAAGAATATCAATCCCATATATAAGCAAAATGAGACATCAAATTTGGAAAAAGTCTGACTGATTGTGGCTTTAAAATTCTGCTACAAATGTGGCACTGAATGAAATATCTGCTGAGATTCTCTTGCAAAATACTAAATTAAATATTTAATACATTATATTAATGCCAAAGCAGCCACTTGTTGATACCTGAGTCCTTATTAATACCATTAGCAGCTCTGGAATTTTGTGTTAATTTAATCTTTTTATGTGGTTTGAGATACTTTCTGAAAATATGATTTTCCTATTTTTTAACCAGAAATTTCAACACCTAAAATAATTTTAAGAAGATAATGATTAGAAACTTTGCATTTGCTATAATGAAACATTTTAGATGTGAATTATTTCAGAAACAACCTCGCACAATATTGATATTTTACGGGAAAATACACCTTTTAGTGATTTTAGTTAAATTTCACCCCGATGGATTCTGAACCAGAACATCAATGATGCAGAAGCCTATCAAGTGATGGTGTTCAAAGAGGACAATGTTTTTGTGACACCCTTACTTTACTTACAATGGAAAATACTATGATAAACAAATTAACTCGGTACAAAAGATGCTGGTAATTAAGAACACTGTGGTTCTCAAACCACAAGTCTTGCCCCTCTTTGTGATCACAAAATGTGTAACATTAAGGATGGGGTTAAAATGTCATAAAGTGGTCAATGGGTGTCATTCTCTGAACACACCCATGAGGCAGTGGCTTTTCTGACCAAGCTAGGCTGCAATCGGCTCAATTGTTTATGCTGAAGAGAAACAAATTATATAAGTTTACAAAAACTGCCAAAATGACCCTTTAATTGGCACACATGAGCTTTGACCCAATCTGTTAACACCCCATATATGGGGTGCAACCGCTGACTCGTGACCCATAGATATGGGTCACAAGTCAGCGGTTGAGTGATTCTTCTAGCTGAATTTGGTTTCAATGCATGTGACCTTTGAATCAAATCTGTTAAAACCTGATATGGATTATTTTTTACTTCTTTATTACCTGTACTTGGCCTGATGTTTGGGGAAGAAAACATACATAAAAGGACCACCAGACCTCACACAAAAAACAAACCAATTACACTACATCCAATACAAACAAATACAATGCCATGCTTGTACACACTCCATCAACTTGCGGACCTTTCACATGAAAGTTCAGTCTAAAATCAAACTCCATTTTTTTACATGAAAAGTCATTCTATCAGTTCTTGATGCAATATGTTTCTCTGCCCTTTCAATTACTTTTACCCAGGAGCAGATTCTACCTCCTCTCCCAACTAATCGACGCTGTCCAAAACGTTTCCTCTGGTGACACGATGGGTTGAATCTATTCGCTGATGTAGTGCACGTTAGTATCCATTGGTTATTGGTTCAAGCCTTGGCTCGAATTATGATATGCCATGGGAATTTGTGTTGTGATCAATGTGATCAGTGGCTCGTACCAAAGTTAGCGTGAGCCAGTTAACATGGCAACGGTCTTATTCTAACGTGCTATACGTTAGCGAATTATAGAACGGAAACTTTCAGCTCACAGACTCTACCCATTCTTATTTTGCGATTTCTACAATGCACTTACGTTGCTGATCGTCCTATATTGATCTAGAGTAAGCGATTGGAATATCGTATGACCCTTGGTTAAATTTGAGAGGACCCTTAACAGACAGAGAGTTAATCGCTATAGTAGATTTCAAAATGAGTGAGACCTCATTCAAAGTTTTAGGTCTGTCCATTCACCGTGAGAGGTAAGATGATTATTTTAATGGCCACATGTTAAAACTTTGGGGTACTCAAATCAATGCACAGTAATATAGCTCTGCCTGTACAGGCCATTATAAGAACTGAGTTCATCAGTTGCCAGTAAGCCGATTAAGTGCAGTAACTTTGTCAGAGACCACGATATGTTTTTGTAATTGCAACAAAGGCCTAGTCGCCACATTGCCAAGGATTGAACCCTCACATCAATATCCACCTCATCGAAATATGCAAGAACTCTCACTTTATTTGAAATCTACTATAGTAGACAGCGTTGTATATAAATCTTGGTAGGTCTATTTACAACATCTGATAATAATAAAGTTACATTAACCAAAGATCATGCTTGAATGATTATGTAAATTGCATCTGTCGACTTGCACGCCCGCTTTCTTAAGCATCTGTAATGACCATCACAATGGATGATTCCTGGGTCATTCAGGTAAGAGCTTTCTTGATTTTTTAAAATTATTCTCAAAGAAAATCAAGCCCTAACGATGGAAAACCCTCAGTGCTGAAAGAGTTTGAGAAAGGCAGGATTGTTAGAATGTTTGAAATGTGCACAACAGAAAATACTAAAATATCTTATCACATAAAGACGGTGTATTGGGCTTATTCACTTCAGATGTGATCTAATACATTGGTAAGCATTCCAAATAATTATGCAAAAACCCGGTGTAGAAGTAATTATAGTCCGCCGTACTCATAATCCGGCTACAACGGTAAAGAATAGGGCACTCGATTCAGTTGACTCTTCAAGCAACATTAGTTTCACGCTTTATTCCGTTATCGTCTATGGAGCCCGCGGACTGTGGTTCCCGCCGGACTATATTTGCTTTCACACCGGGTCCGAAAACAAAATGGAGGCGCTTCTTTCAGGAAATGTCCCCCATGTCTCTTTAAGCTTTAGCCTTTTAAGTGAACTGAATTAGGTAGAAATTAGAATTGAAGCATTGCATGGACCCCTGTCAAATGAAACAATCATTATCGGTATCATAAATAATGAATCATTTTGATTTGAAAATGTTGAAATAAACCAGATTACAAAAGACGTAGTATTAACATTTCATGTCATTGTTTTAATAAAGAAATATAACGTGTAAATAGCGCCCATTGACTAATACACGGTCATCAAAATGTGCGGTAGTCTTTCAGTCTTCTGACCTTCGATGTATATTCATATTCCCATTATCAAGCATATCTATGACCGCAAACTGTTTCCGAATTCGTAGGGTTATTTTCGAGCAGACGTCCTCACTTCCAACAGAAATTTCATGAAAACCAGACACTTTTAATATTGGGGAGAAGTCGAATTATTATTAGTATTTCTTCGGTGTATCTTCCTTGTGTGTGCCACCTCAATGTATTTCTGAATGGATTCATGTTGTGCTTCTGGTATTATTGAACCTCTCAGCAGCATTTGATACCATTGACCATGAGATATTAATTGACCGTTTATCCAAACGCATTGGAGTCGCAGGAAAAGCCTTAGACTGGTTCCGTTCATATCTAAATGGTTGGTCCAGCCGAGTTGACATTGCAGACAAACTTTCCAATCCGGTCACTGCCACGTTTCTGGCCTCCCGACGTCTCCTGTGGTAGGTCCATTGGATACAGCAACTACACACTGCCAGTTGGCGATATTGCACGTTACCGCAAAGTGGATTACCACGTCTATGCCGACGATACTGCTTTATGATCATTTGATCCAACCAACTGCACCGGTGGACTAAATTTGCAATTTCAAAACTTCAAAACTGCATTTCAGACATCAAAAATTGGGCTGACTTTAACAAACTAAAACTTTTAATGACTCTAAGACAGAATTCTTCACTGCTTCATCTTCATACTACCCACATCGTCTTCCATAATTACTTTAACAATTGGAATTCTTTGTATTAAATCATCACAACATCCGAAATCTTGGTGTATTTCGATGTTCACAAATCATTGACCCTGGCGTCCACTGTCAACAAACATCAGTCGTACCTCACCTATCACCTGAGAAACATATCACGGATCCCCGCAGAGATATTGATTGGACCATGCAATCACATGCTGCGCGTCCCTTATTCTTTCTCGTCTGGACTAGTCTGTAATGGGCTACTACTTCAATACAAAATCACCACATACTTCGTTTTCAACTCCTTCAAAATTTGGCTGCCAGGCTGTCTTTAAGATTAGACAGACGGCACGAATCTGCACCTCTACTTAAATCTCTCACTGGATTACCAGTTAAACAAGAATAACTTATAATTTACTTCTGTAGGTTTTATAATCTCTTCATGGGGGGGGGTCATGGTCTTGCACCTATGGTATATCATGCCCTACAACTTTATAATCCAAAGAGAAATCTACGTTCATCCATGGATTTCTTTCCGTTTGGAGTATCCTATCACAAAAAAACACAGTTGGTGATAGGACTTTAACAGTTCATAGCATCTAGCTATGGAATCACCTCCCACGAATATCAAAACCTCTGTTTCGATCTTCAGTGGATTGCCTTGAAGAAGGTTTCTTTAAGACAATATTTGTTCCAACTGATCTTGTTTATTAACATTTATGCTGTTTTATGTTACCGCTCTTGCCATTTTTGTTTATATGACATTGTTTTATATTTTTCACATGATGCATTTAGTTTTTGTGTAATCATTTCTAAGCCGCTGTAAAATTTCTTCTATTTGTATGCGCTTTGAGCCTCCGGGGAAAAGCGTAATTAAATGCTAATTGTATGTAGATTATGTATGTGTATGTATATGTGCTACCATTGAAGTCTGCTACCATAGTCTATAACGCGTAATGTTGCCCAACTCATCTTAAAACCAATGTCTTAGCCGTTTCTTTGTTCAAAAAACGTATATAGGTTTTGAATGCCAAAAAATACACACTGGTGATTTTACTAAACGTGGCAGTTAAAAAGCTGCAATTACTTTTTTTTTCTGACGATAGAGGAGGGTGGGGTAGTAAAATCCGATTACGCCTGCCAGATCCCACAAAAAACGAGACCTTCCCGGAAGTTCGGTGCTGATTAAGTGAAAATCCCGTAAACGGACCGAATTTACGAACAGACCCTGGCATTGGGTTAGTGATGAATTGATTGACTGAAAATAGTTTAGAATTTAAAAAAAATGCCAAACTCTCCACTTTTTCACAAAAAAAAACAAGTACAGAACTCTGATTTTCCAAAGTTTGTTTAAAAAAAGCTCACCTAATTATGACCAATAATTGCCGTAATAAATGACGTCATCGCGAAATATCCGAGCGCTGATTGGCAGAGAAGCCGTGTGTATAAGTAAAACGGATTTATTAGTAGGTTAAATACAATGTGCATACTTGATTGCTACGTTATCACTTTTATAATACCAATTTTATGTATTTTATTGTTTTTAGCTTTTTATCTCAAATTCACAATTCCCGCATTTGAACCTGAGCGCATCAGACCGCGTGACTCAGTGTGCACGGAAATAATTGCAATCGTTAAGGGTCAAGGTACATATACCAGGTGCGCAATATTATTTATACAAGGTCACTTTCTCATAATCTGATTTCATTCCGCATGAGAGCCTGCGTTTTCAATAAAGGTCGGGTCACTTTTAAATGACACACGTTGTATTCACTTCATTTTTTTTAACTGATTGAGCTGGCTCATTAACTTTTTTAATTGAACCTGCTTACTGCTATCAAAAGTAGATCAAATGATGGCGATGTTGCCAAATGAGCAGAGACATCGCTCGCGTCATACTGTGGTGCGTGCCGCGTTCTGCTTCCACAGCCATTCCTAAGAAAATGCATGACATATGTCACTCGACTCTCAAGTAGGTTGGAAACCGTCCTTAGATGGGATATCTCTATTCTACTTACGGCAATCATCGAAAGACGCTGTGGAAGTTTTTGAGTCCTCATGGGGAGCTCAAAAATGACGTGATGATTTTGGTGCTCAGTTTTTCAGGTAAAAATTG
The DNA here is from genome assembly GCA_023653785.1 of Ophioderma brevispina. NCBI lineage: Eukaryota > Metazoa > Echinodermata > Ophiuroidea > Amphilepidida > Ophiodermatidae > Ophioderma > Ophioderma brevispina. The sequence continues at coordinate 66,492 of JAMKCH010000625.1, forward strand.
CTATTTAATGACATACTCCATGATTGGCCTGATTCATTCACATGTCAGACGTATACCTGATATTATATGGTACCGTTGTAAGAAAATCCTTGTTTTTAGAACCCTTTGGTAATGTAAACTAATGTCACAGAATACGTAATAAGTACATCGCAGCTTGTTTTGAGACCTCGTGAAAAACTGTTTTCCAGCAGCTGCGATTCGACAGAATGCAAGAGATATTGGCCTAGCTTGTGGCAAAATAAAATTAATCTATATGTGTTGTAGAATTCTTGACACAGAGCCACCAAGGGACATCGAGGGCATTTTAATTTCCATATAGATCTTTGTCAAATACTTACTGATTGCCTAGCAATGAATTTGTAAAATTTGCACATATCCGCCAGGACTGTTGCCAATAATTTAACTTAATATTACATGTATCAGTGCGGGCGTTTTTCTGGGGGGTGGGCAAAAAACGGGGGGAAAATGAAATTACTGGGGGAGCAAAAGTGGAAAATTCGGGGGGGGGCAAAGATATCAAATATATTGGGATTTTTTAAGAATTAACCAATTCGGCCCAAAATCACTGATTTTTCCAAAATTTGTGATTTTTTGGCCCAAATCGCCGAAAATCATATAATCCCTTATTTTTCTTTCATCCGGTAGCAAACTAGGGGGAAAGAAAAAAAATTTTGGGTGGCAAATTCTCTGATACAAGTACATTAAGATTGTTGCTTGAACGATTGCCGGCACGCACCATAGATAAGTACGGAATAGAATGTAGTTTTCTTCTTTCACTGTTTTCATAAAACGAAGACTGTGAAGAGCTTTGGTGGGTAACTTATTGAGATTACTTTCAGAACAAATGCTTCAAGGTTAGGAAATAAAAGCTGATGATTGTTAGCAGTTTCTATCTACAGGTCAATTATTTAATTGATTTCTTCATATTTCAGGTGGTTATTTGGCAATAGGGTAACCGTACTCCTGTCAAAGACCAACTAGCAGATCAATGTACCAAAACAAACAACTTATTTTAGAAACATGGTGGGGTATAGACGGGCCATTACGAAGATCTGTGCCACGCCGATTTCGCATAACCTTCCTCATTCGACACCCGTATAAAGTGTTCGACTCGTGGACAAGGATGATAATCGAGGAATAAGTGACAGAAAGTAAGAAATGAAGTTTAACTGCTTATACCCGCAACATCACCTTCCTAGAGGGTTTTGTTTCAAGGAGCAGTATGAATCTATTGGTACAGCGTGCGGAGAATAGCGATCAACCCGTGATTCTTGATCACAGAGATCTCTTGTCAAATCCAGGCAGAATGTTGAAGACTTATTGCCAGGGTAGGGATATCATACAGTGATGACTACTGCAGTGGAAACCTGGTAGAGAGTGTATGGATGAATTGTGGATGGCAGCTAAAGAACAAATTCATGTGTACGATAACATAGGCCACCATCGCGAAACATTTGCAAGCACAGGTTTTGGCAATGCGACAAAATGGTCCAGACCGATCTTGAGCTTCCAGAAGTGTCTTGCATCTGTTTCTGACATCTGTATGAAATACTATGAAGAAATGTATGCAAACGATTGAAATCGTGATTCTGCTACTGAGTTCATCACATTACCAGCCGCAAGTTTTCTCACTCGTGCAGTTGTAGCCTTTTCTAAATATTTAGAATCTTTTATTGGTCAATTGAGTAACTATTTGGCATATTTTGCCTACCTAAAAGTGTAAACAAAATTAAAATAGGATTTTAAATTGCGCATTATACAATTAGGTCTCAAATGCGCTTTACATTTATTCCGCTGTTTTATTTGGATATACAACCTTTTCGCATATTGAAAATCAACAGATTATATCGGCGCACACATGACCACCTAACACTCCCCCCCCATTTACGGGAGGAGAAGCGAGTTAAGTGGTCTGCCCAGGCCACAACGCGTTGACCATGGCGGGCTCTACTCGCAACTTAAAGTGACAGGATGACTGGTTTTTAATGAGGATACAATTTTTCTCAATTGCACTTGATCGGTTTTAGAAAACAAGGCAACGAAATCCGCAAACCTTGTTTGAAACTTGCCTGCGAGCGTCATCGTCCCCCCATAAAACCATGCTTTGATTTTCTTCGTTCTCGACCAAAAATACTAAATCATCAGTTTTTTTACATAAGACAGCTATTCGGCTATTCACTTCAGAGGTGTGATCTAAGACATATGGAAAGCATTCCAAATATGCAATAACCAGTTTGATAAAAAAAAGTTGTGGATGCTTCTTTCTGTAAATGGTCCCATTTCCTCTTTAAACGGTCCAATGATCATGAGTCCGCGCTTTTCCAACTGGATCGCACTTCTACTTATCCCATGCGTGTCAGATAGAACTTGGAGAGAACTTTCAACTTACAGTTGTACTGACGTATTTTATTGCTAAAATTTATAGACTAAGGGTCATCCTTGATACCCTTAAATTTAGTAATATCCATTATTTAACATTTTCAAACATCCTGCTTTGTTTTGGGGGTAAATTAAATTGCCCCTAGACCTCACCAGAAAATAACGCTACCTGGTCTTCCATGCCAATTCAACATTGAGTCACAAACACACCACTCATCACCACACCTTCAGGATTTCTTTTTTTGTGTGTATTGAAAAGTTCATGAGAAACTAAATCTTGAAAAGTTGAGCTCTGTACCTCTTTTCGTTTTCACTCTACACAATTTTAAATTTGAGGGGGTCAACCTCAAAAACATGTAACCGTGTAAAATTCAATATTCAGATTGACAAAGTAAGAGCACACCCCTCTATCCTTCAACTTGGCCATTCAGGTTCCTTTTGCTGGCAGATTGCAAATATGTATCAGAAAGTCGAAGTTCGAAATTATACAAACCTGAACTCCGCGCGTTTAACATTATTAAAACTGCACTCCTCCTTTCCGAATACGACGAGCCTGTAAAGAATGCAATTATATTCCTTCATTCGATTTCATGTCAAACTGCACGCGTTTTTGTAAAAAAAAAGACCAAGACCTTGATTGGCCTCAAACTTTTACAGGATATAGCAAGAGGCATTCGATATGTATTCTATGGCATATAGCAACTTAAATATCCATAAGTCAGTGGGTGTGTCATCCTTATATTTTATGAGTCATCACAAAGAGCTGCAATAACGATTGCTCAGAACCGGTTTTTGTTCTTGCTGTGCTTATTATCTATTTTTAATTAAAACCGAGGGTGTGCAGGTTCTGTAAAATGGGGTTATTCATAAGAGAGGGGAAGATAGATAGCAATAACGATCAAAAAAAGAGACGGGATGGTTAGAGTAACCATGGTACGGAATAGAGGAAAAGTACAGATGAAAACAAAACTAGGGAGAAAAGCAAAAGTGAAAAAGTGGCATATAGAAAGAGGGAATCTAAAATGGACGTGCTAATCTTAGCTGTTGTTGGTGGTTGTATCTACCACTTTGTACTTTTAATTCTCTAAGCTTATTCAATGCTGACGTCATCGTTATTTTTCAACATCTTTAAGTAATTTTATCTCCACATGTCACAGTTTTCAGCAAACTTCAATAGTGTCATTTCCAATGGGATCAACGAACCTCTGTCGCGCCATTTTCTCTATGTTTTTGAGAAGTCTGGTATCGGAAGTCAGGTTTCGGTGATAGTATTACCGCTCTTTTATTAACGTTGCAATGTCATTCACAGTCTGAAATTCATTCCAAGCACAACATCGGCATCAGCGGTCAACAGTTTTTGTATGATTCCTTATCTTCGTCCCCCTTGATATTTGCAGTCAACCACGTATCCTTCAAACACCTTCATAGCATCCACACATTGCTTGAGAGAGAGTTGATACAAAGCCTGGTTGTATAATAGAGACCCTTGAAAGAATAGCAAAACAAAATTTGAGTACAAAATGTAACCTTTGGTCTGAAAGTCCTTAGAATAGATCTGTACTATTACCTCTATATTATATTGCGTCTATCCTGGATGTCTGTGAGTGCTTGTCTGTTCGCCTATATCTCTAGGGAGACAACGGGTGGCACGGATTCACAATAGGAAGGTTAAGATACCATATACGCGATGTAATCAATGCACAGAATCAACGGTGTCTAGAAAATAGGTCTCTGTGAGCGATGTCTAATTGAAATACCGACACCCTATTGGGTTTTTCGTCCTTTTCAATTTAACACACGGTCACAAGTCAATTCCACCGCTTACTCAGATCGATAAGAGATAACGTAAAAGCATTGTAGAATTCGCAAAACCGGAATCACTCGGAATGGGAAGAGTTTCGGGACCTATACTAGATTCCATCTGATAGTGGAATAGCCTACTTTTTATTTTGAGGTGGAGGTATGAGGGTATTATTAGATAAAAACTTTAGTCCCCGTGTTATTTGTGGTATGATGTGCGCTATGGTCCCATGATAGCCAACCCTGAGCGTTTGGGACAATTCACGTCCCCAATCAATAGTCGAAGCATAAACCCTAGATGTTCAAAGACCACGCAAACTAATCCAGGGATAATTTCAGTGAAAGCAGGTGAAGCTGATTTTATGAATAGTTGGAAGATAAAAGTTCTTGCATTGTTACACACAGTGACTGAGCCTTCTAAAATATATGATATGTTTTGTTGTAGGGCCCCCAATGTTTAAATCCAATTCTGGGGCGACCACACTATTGTTTGTTTGTTTGTTTATTTCTTCTTAACCTGGGGCACTCTTCAGAGTCATACAAATGCCTCTTTCTTCCCTGAGGCCCGGGTTCACAATAAAAAAAACATCAAATAAGTCTTTAAGATATACAAAGACTACTAGCAAATATAACCTAAAATAAATTACAATTCATATAATAATCCACTCAAATATAACAAGGCAATAAA
>JAMKCH010000626.1:0-40161 GCA_023653785.1 Ophioderma brevispina
TACAGGTCATGTGAGCGTTTCAAGAAGATAACATCAGTGATACATGTAATCAGAGTTACTGATATTTTTACAGTACTGGTATTTTTAAGTGTTAACACATACAAGTCTTTGTGCCTGCATATATTGCCCCATTTAGTAAGTAAAAAAATGGCATGCATGGATTTATTTTACACCTATTTTACACGGTTTAATCTAATGTCACTTTAACGAAAACAAGTCAATCGGTAATTTCAAATCCTGTCACTTTGGCTGTTTTTCGCGATCATATGCTGATTTATGAAATACTGGCATAAGTGGATGCTTCACATTTTGTTAATGCTTGTGGCACAATTAAGGGAAAATTTTATTAGAAATCGTTATTCAAAACAAAGTGGTTGATAATTTACAGAACGGACAATCAATCGACCTGGCGGGTACAGCCAGTAAGTGGGCTGGTTGAAATTCCAGGACCTAACACACTCTTTCCCACAGGCTGTGTTCTGTTGCTATTTCCAGACGTATCGACATTCCACATATTGCCCTTGGCTCTCTAACAAGAAGCTATTTTATAGCATTTTTTTTTTGTGATGCACAGCGTTTGAATGTCTCATTTATTGTGACAAACTGAGAATAAAAAACAATATCAATGTGACAGACTTTTTTGACAACTAATTACTTTGGAGTATTATTCCTTTACCACCTGATCGGTGTAACTTTTGATGAAATTCATTGCGGATTTTTCATAAAATCTAGTTTTACCAACACGTCGTCTCTATGGGAACTCTGGGCATATAGAGGGCGTATAACATACAATTATACCATTTTAAGAAGGCCTATAATGGCAAATTCGCCGTCAAAGGATTTTTCTTATTTTCTCGGCAGGTATTAAGCTCTTGCATGGTCCTACTTATATCAGTTGTCAAAATTGTGTCGCCATTGCTTAAATTGTTTTAAACAAATAAAAGAGGACATTTGCATGGCGTCCAACGCTGGGAATGACTGACCAAAGAGTTTTCTGTGTGTGTTCCTACTTCACATAATTAGCTGTTTCATTTTTGAATAGACAATCTTTTTGCTGCATGGTTAAAATTGACATTTTTGCTCCTATGCTCAAATTGATTTTACAGTAAACCAAAGTAGGAAAATTCTGTTTGTATAGAGTGTCCTAGTATCATCTCAGAGGATAATCTCTTGTTCGAATGTATTATAGTGTTTTGGGCGGGACTATTTCTCCTGCTATTGGTCTCTAATGGAGATAGACAATCCAATCAAAGTGATGAGGACTGAGAATAGTCTGTTGCTATTGTCAGTGATGGCAGTTGCTGTGTATTGTACCCCTTAATCCTCCATGCATGCGCTTTCATGGTTAAGTGAAATGTTGATGTTTATAGTTGATGTGTTGTCTGCCCCAGTAATTCACACAAACAAGAACAAAAATGTTATTGTTATTCATTCTCAAGGGAAGCCTTTGAATTGTTTAAGGTAGATGAGCCGTCAGATGGAGTGATGTAGTTAAAGTAAAAGAGGCATGTTAAAACAAGGTGCAATTGAGATTTGGAGGCATCATGTGATTTCATATCTATAGATTAGACACTCAAAGATTTCTCACCTTGTATTTTTGTACCAAAAAATGTCTTAAAATTGAAAACAAAAAGGTGATTTTTTTTTTTTTGTATGTATATATTTCAAATAAAACCAGGCTGAATTCCTATTTGTTCCTATACAAAATTTTTAGGACCAAAGAAGTAGTTTCTTCAGCTTAAATCCGTTCAGATGGGAATATTTTGATAGAAAGCTTACAACCAGTGGTCAAAATCAGAATTCAACAAATTTTTAGGGACATCTGTTATGTGAAATCGCTCGTTGCACCTTTAAAGGAGTTTCCTGCAAGCCTGCATTTAGATAAATGCATTTTAAACACTTTGGAATAGCTGAAAGAATAAATAGATTTGGACATGATTTTCTTTCCTTGACTTATACACAAATGGGTATTACTTGCTTGTATATAATCTGCACCGCAATCTCATGTTAACGTTGAAATCACTCTCTTTAATTTTTAGTAAATCATAAATAACAATTTTGGTGAAATACTCGCTTGATTCCTGGATGCATTCATGTAGCTTACAACAATGTTCCGTACCAAATGTAATAGAGACACCGAACACTGCAATTTTTTTTTGCTTCTTCCAGCATGTAGGATTACCCCGTGTGGCAGAGCTGCTTCGACTTAAACGAGAAAGAAAGAAGAGGCAATGGTAAATGTAGGCTTAGATATCCCAGGTTGAGTTCAAGTGTACAAACCCGATTCTATGCCCCGCACGAACACCGGGTGGTCATTCTGCAGCAAAGAAAATGCCGGGAGCTAGCAGTAAATTACCTGCCTCTCTATTTCCTTGTATTCCAGGGAGTGTTGTTTTTATTATTACACAAACATTTCAATGGGGGCGCTGATTCCTACATCAATTTACTTCAATCAAACACTATTTTGTGTCATTTTTGTACTAGCATCATCCAAGCAATGATGCATGAGACAACAGAAAGGCTTGATGTAGGAAGGAGGTATCATTTTATAGCAAATAATGGAATTTGATTAAACTTATTTTTTCTTTCTTTTTTTTCTCCCCGTAACAAACACCAACAGAAATAATTTTATATCCAATACGACGCAGCTTTATTTTGTGCCAATGTGATAATCCAATCCCCGTTGGTTTTTATCATACCTACACCTATACTGAGGGACATGAGCTGAACTTTTCGTGTTGGGTATGTGCCAGCATTCAAGAGTGTCTGTTATAATTGCACATCTTCTTTAGAGTCCCCTAGTTTCAACTTATTTAAGTTAAGACAACCCAATTACAAATCTTAGCTCTGTAGCCCAAAAATTTTTGTATTTTGTCTTCAAATTCTCCCTCAATTTGGGGCCGCAAAAGTTAAGTTTTCATGAGCCAAATTTCATCAAAAATTCCCGTCCCAAGTCCCCAAGTTTAGCACTTAGTGCTGCACACCCTATCCAAACAAAAGTTGAGTGCCTTCATCGGCTTGCAAGGCATCATAATCAGTGGCTTACACCGGGGGGGGGGGGGGGTGGGGGGGGGGGGGGGGGAGGGGGGGGGGGGGGGGGGGGGGGGGGGGGGGGGGGGGGGGGCGTGCCTCTGGCTCAAAAACGCGGGATCGATTGACCAAATGTGCATTTTTTCATCCCTTTTTTTCAGGGAATTTCGACCAATTTTCAGCCTAACTTTGGGCAAAAATTAAGGCAATGCGGCAAATTTGTGCGCACTACCGCGCATCTTGGTCAAATTCAGACTTAATTGAGCAAATCACACACCGGGACGACGTTACAATTTTGCCCCCTCTGGTGGGACTTGGAAATTTGCCCCCTCTTGGATCGACTACCGTCTGGTACGCCACTGATCAGAATAATTGTGACTGGACTGTAACACCTTAAGTTTTGCAGGAGGGATTGTCAGCCCTGTAGCCATGAATTTATTTGGGGGGTGCGGATTTTCCAGAAGTGGACCTTTCGAACGCGGGAAGCGCGAGAACTAACGGTGGGGTGCAGGGGCCTGCCTTAGCCTGCCCCTGCTCAAGTCCAGGGGCAAAGCCCCGGTGGGAGTCCCAGGGGGAAAAAAGCATCCTGAAGCTCTGCGATTTTTGACAATTTGAACGTTCATTTTATGGTATAAAACCATTACTTCTCTGGAAAATTTTTATCTATTAGAATTGAACCCTCGATTCAATATCCTTGGGCCAGTGTTTGGAGTGTCAAAAGTGGCAAACATCACATTGAACAAGTGGACCTTTTTTTTGCAGATTGTGTCGTTTTTTTGGGTTTTTTTTGTGCGTCGCACCCCCCACCCCCTGGCTTGGAATTTATAAGCAAAACTGTATCCATGCTGTCCTAGTAGCCACCTTTGCTGGCCAGTTATTCTATAAATACAGGTGGATTGGGGAATTTTTAGATAGAGTATTCGAAAGTGCATAACTGAGGATGAAAATTCCAATAACTTCAGAATCATCACAAAAATAGTTTAAACACAGATGATTATTAGGTAAAGAACAAGAACATATATTTGGCATGTTGTTGTAGGGACTGTTATGTAGGATCATATGAACACTCTCATACGACCCTTTCTCATGGCTACAATTTTTTTTTGTCCTGTGGGGTTTTCTACCTACCCCTCCTTTGAATGGTTTCCCCCCCCATTATAGTCCCAGAATGCTGTTTCCCCCAAAATCTGTCCAAATTTCAAGATAATTCCTCACATCTGAGAACAAACGTTTACTGAACATTTAGTATTTATGCTCAATTAATTCTTTGGCAGCTACCTTTAGACACACTGACCTTTACATTGTCTTCCTGTTCCATTAAATATACATCCTAAATGTTTATTTTATTACAAAACAGTACCAGGGAAGGAACTAGCTTCAGAATTGAATATAAGCCTAAGGGTGTATTATTGAAATGAAATGAAAGGTCATCCTAACATGATGCGGGCTGGGTTTTTTAAGGTATTGGTGTAACAATCCAGGATGAGGGCTCGGTACTTCTGATATTTAAGTATATAATGGCTATTTGATTTTGTCATTCTGGCAGCCATTTTGTTTGCATTGCACATTGATATTGTGGGTATATGTTGATATACACAGCATTGAAAGCGACGGCTTTCTAACTAACTACCGTCACATGATGGATCTTCAACGCACAAGATGGTAAAAAATCACTAGAAGTTTCCCCAGTGGCTTTAATTCCTCAAAAAAAAAACTCAATTTTTCCAAGGGATGGACAAATTGAAGGTTCCATGAACCCCAATGGCTTTTAATCTTGGGTGGCTTTCCGGGGTCTGTCCCTGGGGATTCATGCCAAATGTGTAAAACCGTCCTATGTTTAGGCTCATATTAGAGGTCCTTCCCCTGGTATCCCCCTCAAAAAGCAGGTCTGGATATGCAGGTTAACCAAAAAACCCACTCCCTGATGGTGAATGCCACCTGTTGCCACCTGGCATTTTATTTCCAGAGACATGGTTGAATCCAATCCCATCAGTTATATTTTATGTTATGATTTGAAAATTATCGGTGTGGATGCAGACAACCGGGACAGAAATCTGACAGAATTTTCCATTTTCCATTGAGGTGTGACCCAAGAGAGATTTATGTCGATTACAGGTGGCAAGTAGGTATTTTTTTTAACTACTAGTCTCTCACAATTGACATTCAAATATTAAAATGTTACTGTTTTTTTTCAACATCTTCCCCATATAACCACCTGCTGATAGCTGAAATTAAGGCCACGCATCTGTTGACACCAATCATTGACATTGTAAGAATTAAGATAGCTCTTAAGAATTATATTACAACACAGAGCTATTTTAAATGGTTAAATTAAAGACAACTATCAGTTGATTTGAAAATATTGGAAAATTTGCGTGAATAGCTTCAAATTGAAGGATAAGTCGTAGAATTCTCATAATTACCTTTTCCAGCTGTAGAATTGAAAGAAATGAAGAAACGGCAGTGTCCAAGTAACGATTCTCCATTCATTACGTGTTTTGTAGTAATTGTCCGGATCGGACAGTAATGATAAACTCTGATTCTGTCCTTATTAGTTGCTCTGGTCTTATCATTTGCAGGGTATGTTAGGATAACCTGTACTTGTACTATTTGCTAAAATCTGATTTTTTGATGATTTATTCATTTGCTGATTTAGCAAATCACTGATAGTGCTCTTTTAAATGGATAATCATGTTTACTACTAGCCATCATGAAACATTGTAAGAAAGAGAGCAGTGTCCAGAGATAAAAACCTTTTAAAATGCAAATCCTAATCTCCAAATTGTAGTGGCAGCCGCAATCTTTATATACAGGTTTTGCAAATCGGCTAGGGTTTCAACTTGATTTCCTGGTGTGAATGCATCCTCTTTTCATGTTGTGTACAAGAGTGCATGTACTGGGCAATGCTGGATTCTTCCCCTCTTCCACCAGCACTTGGTTGTGTATAACTTAAGCATTCTCAAAGGATACCTCTTCAGCCACTGAGTTAATGTCAATTTCACCCGCTTAACTAGTTCCAGGTCAGACCGGCAGGAAGGTGTACTTGTTTGGGGAGGACTTACGACATCGCATCACTCACCTAGTGGTGGACCAGCTAGTCACAGATGATACCTCTATTGCCGTGGTTAAGAATGGACAAGTCTATGCAGATGGGGAATATGCTGGCATAACAGCAGTTAAGGTAATTGTCATAATATTAATAATAGAAATAACTAGAATTTCGCGGTTCTCGGCTTTCGCGCTCGCTATATTCAAAGAATATAAGCTGTGGGCCGCCCCATGACCTTTGACCCTGGCACGTGACCTTTGATCTCATCAACATATGAGGGATCGCATGGTGCACCTATGACAAAAGTTTGGTTCCAATTGAACTTCAAGTTTTCAATTTAGATCAATTTTACATTTTTAGCCCATTTTTCAACTTGACCTCACATGACCTTTGACATTTAAACATGACCTTTGACCTAATCAACATATGAGGGATCCCATTGTGCACCTATGACAGAAGTTTGGTTCCAATTGAAGTTAAACTTTTCAATTGAGGTCAATTAAAAAAAAAACTTAAAAATTTTTGACACACACAAACATAAGAAAAAACTTAACAATTTTTGACACACACAAACACACATACATACACACGCACAACGGATTGCTAAGTGGTCCTGCCAGCTATAGCTGGCGGCCCACAACAATAACAGCAAAGTTCCTAACCATATATACTCATCTTTGGTCATATGGTTCAAATTTTCTCATTTCCTCTGCTTCTGAAACAAATTTAATACAAAAAGAAACTTGAGGTGATATGGTAAGGTGATATGGTGAACAGTAAGTAATCATTACTTTAACCCTAATGCCTTATCTATTTATAGCCTATTTCCCATGAAGGACTGAAAGAATAAGGGAAGAAGGAAGGAGAAAAGTCAGAAATTCGGGTTGGTCTCGAATTGGGGCCCGAATACCATGTTACGACGCTGTTGCTGGCCCGGCCAGCGATTTTGTGCCTATATGTGTCTTTGTTTGATGATGCAATCGCTACAATAGGGATTTAGTGCATTTTTCTCACTCAGTGTATTGGCATTTGTTTGGGTTTGGTGTTGTTAGGGTTAGTATGGCCGAGGAATGAAAACATTCTGTATCTCAAGCAGGAATTGAACCCACACCCCCTGCTTACTAGTCTAAGTCTTACTACTAAATCTAAAGACATCCATGTAATTTGTAGGCTAACTTTAAAGTTTGCTGTAACTTTAATCAACAAATGTGTCTATTACATGAATATCATAGACTCGTACTCATTGATATTAAAACCACAAAGTTCACAAACCGGTCAAACAGGGTGGATGCCGTGGGAATCAACTCTGGCGTGTGTTTTCTTGTGTTAAACACCATTTCCGTCATCTGCCAAATAAAATGTCTCCGGAGTCATTTTATAATAAAATCAGTCTGTTTAGTGTTTACCCATAAGGGTGCTGATTTTGATCTTAATCATTTCAGGTGAGGGCTAATGTATATAAAAGCTTTACAACCATGCAAAAATATCAATTTTGAAAATTCTTGAGGGCACGCTATTTTTCAAATGTGACAGTATCTCTTTAATGGTGATAACATTCTCCCAGATTTTCAATTTTACCTGCATTATGGTCCTATTGGTTTCCATTGCATAAAATTGTTTCCAGAAGTGTAGATATCCCAAGTTGACACTTGCCCAAAGAGGCGGGTGTGTGTGCTTGTGTTCAAAATTGATGGATACTATTAAATATTCAAATAAAATATACCTGTTCTACCTAAGTATGCATGTATGTATGTGGCAAGTGAAACTGCTACTTGAAGTAGAAATGTGTATTAAACTACACATGATTGAACCATTTTTAATATTGAACATTAAACCGATAAATTTCAAATTTTCAATTTGAGGGGAAAAGGATTTTGGTGGTGTCATGGTGGTTATAATCAAATATGAAAAGATACAGGATTCTTTTTTAAGTAATTGAAATGGTAAAAACAGTAATAGAAAAACTGTTAAAATGTAACTTGACTAATTAATTACTATATGTGAGGTTGTGAGGTGAATCCGGCCACCCCGGTTGCGGGGACAAAAACCAGATTTAAAACTTTGGCTTTTACTACTCTTAATAACATAAAATTCAAATTTACTTGCAACAAAGGTAAAGGTTTGCTCCAATCTTGGTTATAGTAAATATTAGTAAGGCTTGAGGGAATTTGCAAAAATATAGCAAATACATGATCAATTCAACAAATACAGGATCATTCAAAATAGACTTTAGAATTATCAAGACAGCATTGACACGGTAAGTTTTATGTTTTCCAAATAGAAGTGAAAACACTATTCAATATATGAATTATATCCTGGAGAAACAGTACCGGATCTATTTGTGGGTTCTTTATAGGTTGTGGCGCATATGGGTCGGACAATCGGGCAAACATTAGTAACCGTTCGGAAACCGATTAAAGTCACAGTTGAAGATCTGCATGTCACCATGGTAACAGGAATGTCAATGAAGATTCACCCAAGTCGATTCAGGAAAGGGCGAACGTACAATGGTTGCAAAGGCAGAGGTCGTGACCAAATATTGCACCAAAATAGGTGAGAATACAAGACATTGGAATATGTGTAACTTAAGCATTGTGGGTGTAGGGTCATTTCAAAAACTGGGCTCAAAGTGTGACATTTGGGGAAAGGATCCCAATTTTTTTTGATTACACTATTTATTATTCATAACTTTCAATTCTGTGGTTTGAAAGAAATTGGGAGAGATTCAACATATTGACATGTTTTGTCTGGAAAATTTGACAAATTCATGTTCACAATGTAAAGGACATATTGGGGACACCACACATATTAGAGGTCCTCTTTTCAAAAATTAACATTTGTGATCAAATTCACTTTAATTTAAGTCTGCACACAATACAAATCTGATAGAACATTCATAAAAGGAAGAGTACCAAAAATGGTGTAACTAGGAAGAAATGTATCACGATGTAACAAATGTCATACCTGGGGGGGACCACCATGTTACATCATGACAGCAGCTGTAGTTCCTTATACAAGAGAAGATACCCAGTAGCTTCCACAAATGCATTGCTCATGGCCAGGTTTGTACAGGTGGTCATGGAATCGTTAGAGATGAAACACTCTTAAAATGAAAGTTGTGATCAGTACTGTCAATTTAGCTATGTTTCATCACTAACGTTCAATCAGTAACTGTACAAAAACTCCATTGGAAGCAGTTGATTGTGGGAAGCTCTGAAATCTTCTATACCTTACACTAAATAACCTTTGAAGCAAACTTTTAAGTTATTGCGAGAACTTATTTTGACCCCAAATGTTCAGTTAAATGCAAGTTCAAATAAGCCTACCATTTTACATGTAAAATTAAGTAGCAAAGAGGTTAATGATGTAAAGGGGACACCGAGGTCCAACTTTGTAAAATGACCCGGGTAATGACAGGAGACAATTACGTGAGAATACTGGAAACCATGCATCTCTGTCATTTTAGTAGTGCAAGGGACAGTTATGGATCAAGGAAAGGTAGTTTGTAAGCTCAAAGCATAGCTGATAAAGGTTAATTGCAGCTTCACAAAATGTTGGCAATAAGGCAGGGACACAATTATCGAATGGAAGAAGGTCGTAAGTGCAATAGCTGCCATTTGATGGATCTGTGTGTGGGCTGCCATGGTATTGGATAGCTCGATTTATTTTTGAGGTCAGTGGCTCTTGAAATGGATTTCGGCGGAATTGTTACACCCATTCAGAGCCATGACCAAAGGACTTGGCCATAATAGTATGTTGAGGGTAAATTCTGCAATGGCAGCTATTGCCACTTACGGACAGTCTTGCATTACATGACACAAATCTTCACTTAGCAGGGTCCAGAAATGCAAAAGAAAGAATTGATGTTGTTTATGTCAAGTCTACAAGGAGGGACCAGAAAAGCATTCAATATTTTGGTTAGTGATGACATCCTTTGTGGTGCCAATTGATTATCGAGGAGTAAATAGAAAATTCAAGGTGACTGGTGTGGAATCTATTCATGCATGACTGATAATCAATAGTTTCACAAATGATGTGTCACTGTTAGTGTATTTTGTTGGCCATGGTTCATTGTAATGGGAGTTCCCACAAAGATTTGGAGTAGGTTTTCATCTCAGTTTTCCTGGGACCTTTGACCAATTGTCTGGATGTGGCATTTTTGTGTCCCCTGCTGAGCAGGAAGACACCATAGGATCACTTGTCCCCTGTAGTCTGTTGTTGATGTCGGTTGTCGTCTGTGATTGTCTGTTGTTGTTGTGGAACAAGGGTGAAAGTTGCTGTAATATCCGAACATACTTTTGATGGATTAAACCAAACTTCAGTCGTAGATCGATGCCAAATGGGGATCTGCATTTGGTTGCTGGGTCAAAGGTCACAACCAAGGTCACAGGTCATGGTCAGGGTCAGTTTGTAAGATAGGCTCGAAAAATTTTAAAATTGACCTAAATTGAAACGTGGAAGGGTCAAATGGAACCAAACTTGAATCATTGGTGCACCATTAGGTCCTCATTTTAATGAGGTCAAAAGGTCACATCCCAAGGTCAAAGGGTCAGTGCGGTCAAGTTGTAAGTTGGTGGAACCAACTTGAATCTTGGGTCCCTCATTTGTTTGAGGTCCAAAGGTCACATTTAAAGTCAAATGAGACCTATCATTACGCACGGCAGACGACACATGTGGTAGGAGGAAACGATGTATTTTTTGTTATGTGCGGTGTTGCATTTAAATGGCCATGGTGTCCTGAACTCGCCCCACCTTTTGCTTAAATGCCTTATTATTCAATTGCATGGTCACCAATGGTGTTCAAACTCGCTATTTCCTTAAACTTCACCTGAAATGTAACAAAAGTATTTATATTTGGAAAGCCAAGCTGTAAGGAATCTAATATGTGCATCGCAATTCATTATATAGGGTGCCTTGAAAATATACAGGTTGATGTGTGAATGAAAACATTTTTAATTTTTGATATCAAAGTGAAACTACTATAAACTTTGCATTGCAAATTTTTAGGTAGGTTGTCTTAGAAATCTTCTTATTACTCACATAATTGGTTTTGCAAGACACAGGTATGCTAAAGTGTGGGTAAAGTCTTAACATTAGATGTAAGAGGTTTTACGGTTTAGGGTGTTCCAAAAAACAATACTGTTGTTCCCAATTAAAACCATTTTTGATTAAAAAAAAATTATCTTACCCTCTACACAAAATATAGATGACATTTTGAATGCCTCGTCTTCAAAATTCTTCAGAATAGATACATTGACCTTAATAGGTTAGTAATAAAAAGTTACAGCAAAAAAATTGTGTTGCTGTTTTTGTATGGTTTTCCTATATCTTACCATGTGAGATATAGGAACAAAAACGTGCATTACTCAGATACAAAATGGGCATTAAGTCCATTAGATATAACACACAAACTGTTGAATCACCCAAAATGTAAGTGGAATGTGTTAGCTTCATTTAGTTACCAAAATTTAGACAATACACCAAGATGAGAAAAAAAAAATTCACCATTTTCTGCAAAAATTACTAAATAACAAATTCGATAGAGTTTCTATAGACGGCGCCGCGTCGGCACCACCCCTTGGCTTCCAACTTAAATGGGCTGTATCTGAAAACCTCACTATAAGCTAGCCAATGTGAAAACTTTGCAGGATATAGCATATTAATACAGCTTAAAGAAACAATTTTGTTGGGATAGCTTGTGTTTTTTTTGAAAAAAATCAAATCAAAATTAGGTACGCATGAAACCAAAACGTAACAGCACCCACCTTTTTGGGAGGCGAGTGGCGAGTTCAACAACGCGGGACCAAATCATGTTGCTTGGTTTAAAAAATTATTTTGATTCTGAATACAAAGTGAAAAATATTTAGGTGTTGTATTTGATATATGCATCTTAATGATTTAAATATTAATGATCAAAATGTGTTTTCAGAGTTTCTGAGCATGTCTCTTGTCATTCCTGCAGGGAAAATTATCTGGATGGACTTATGACCTGTTCAGCGATTGGCTCCAGTGCCAAACCCCAAAACATGCGTCACGAAGAAATTCATGCCATCAGTAGACTCTCAAACCCCGAAATCTTATCAAGGAGGAAGTCCAATCGACTTCTCATTCCAACCCACTCATTGCACTTGGAGAGGGGGTCACGTCCGTTTTATGCTGAAGTTGATGATACCTGAAGGTTGCCAGAAATGGAAGAATAATAACGTTTAGTGGCATTTGATCTTTGCAGCAGATTTAACGTTCCTTATCAGGGGGAAATCACTACTGGAGATGGTCAGGAAATTGGCGAAATGGAAGTTGAGGTTTGACCCCCGACTGTTAGGTCAGGTGGACTACGGGGTAATTCGGCCGACTATGATCCCGTGATGAAGATCAGCAAGGTGGCACGTGGTGGCAAAGGACCGCGCAAACAGAAAGAAGGGCACAAATTGTCATCTCTAATCCCCATCGATATTTGACATCAGCGCTTATACCCAAGGGAATAAATCATTATTAAAGCCGAGATTGTAATGAAGATGTTTTGGAGGTGATGAAGTTGATTTTGACGACAAACGTTTGGATTTAAAACTTCTTCAAACACAAACCGATCGAGGAACTTTGAGTCCTCTAGAGATTGGCATGGAGTGTTTGTAGGTGTGTGTTCTGTGTATCGCGATCTTGGAGTGTATGATCAATGTGTGCTTATGATTTATGGCAAGAGTATCGCAGATCGAAAGAGGGGCCAGGATAGGGGGGCTATCCCCTATCACAAAAATGGGTTCCGTTTTGGGCGGATGATCACATGCCGGCACCAGTGGCCTCACCTGAAGAAATGGTTCCGCTCCAAAAACTGCCCCCTGAGTGAGAATTTCGGCAGTCCGAGGATTGCACCTGTTACTGAAAGGGAGGTCAGTGTTGAAAGGGATGAAAGACATAGCAATGGGGCTTGTGGGATGCATGGCATCCAGGGACAAGGTAGTAATGCGGACTTACCATTGTGCTAGGTAAAAATATATGGTAAGAAAACTGGACGGTTGTATGGTGTGTGAATGTGAAAGGACAATGCATATGCACGACGAGAAATCGGAAGACGGCGAAGATGACGAAGTGGATTCGGACAGGGGAAGTGTTAGTATCTGCAGCTCTGAGTCGCGAGAGAACATGGAAGTGAAAACTCCGGCGGCCGATAGTTGCAATACGGACAGCGGACTGGATCAGTGTGGAACACATACAAATCATCTATCGGATGATTGTGTAGAAAGTGACACGAACACTGCCGTTCCTTCGGTGGCCATTCACCGGGGAAACGAGCACGTAGGACAGAAGCAACTGAGGATTTGGAAGAGCCTAGGCTCTGAGCTTAGAATTACACTCAACCCGACAGCGGGAGTTGAAGACTGTTCCATAGAAACTCACAAGATGATAAAAAAAATGGGTTCGTGATTGTTAGACTATGTGAGTGAATACAAGAGAGTGTGCGTGACTAATGCTATGCACAGATATTCTTAATCTCACAGTATGGTGGGAATTTGTATTAAAGGAAAACTAGAATGCCGATATCTAATAAATACAGACGGAAATTTAATGGAATCTTTTTTACCTCTTCATAAGGGCTAACACTGAATGTGTTAGGGAAATATACGAAGGGGTCCCAAAAAGTGAGATGCAAATTATTGTCCTGAAGAAGCTTGTCATTGTATCCATCTCTGTCACATACATGCAATGGTTAAAGGGATACAGGCACATTTCAAGCAAAAATACCCAAATTCCTGTTTAAATCGCTTAAAAATGGATAGTTGTGACTTGCATTAGAATGTTAAAACAGTTTAACGCACCAGTGAATATTATGATAGTGATATAAAAAGGGGCCTCTTTTAATTTGAAGTCAGTTCGCCTTTTCCCTTCATTTCAGTCAAAAGATCTAAATTTTTGTAGTAAAAGTTACATACCACTAGTAGATTGAGATCCTTCAGGTAATGATAACTTAAACAAGAATTCCTTAAAACTGTATGAAGGGTTTACAGGGGAATTTACAACTCTGAAATGAGTAAATTTGGATGTGAAAGATGAGTATTTGCGCCAGTTCGTTGTGCAACCTAAGCCATGGGAATAAAAACCACTCTGGAGTGGTCTATTGATAAGTACTTGATTACACACAAAGAAATGGTTTTAGGGCTTATTCACTTCAGGCTAGGTGTTAATATACATGTAAATAACAAAATTTGCAAAACCTCAGTTTTTACAAAATGAGGTGTAATATGCGAAATGTGCCAGTGTCCTTTAATATTTTGTTTTGTTATGGGGTGTTTCAATAAGGTTGACACCCTTCTTTCTGAAACATTATTGAATTCGGAAACGTAACGGAATAAGGTGTCAGAAAGAAAGGGGTCACCTGATGGAAAACGCCCTTTTTGATGAAAAAAAAATTTGAAATGTGTAAACCTTTTTTCGGAGCGAAAGTAATCGTATAATAATCCATGCCGACTATGTACAATTGCATTAACTACTCCAAGTTTTATGAGATATTCCCTCACCCATTAGCAAGGGAGTATGGTCCCTTTGATTTCTGTCTTGTACCAGTGTATACATGTATAAAAGAGACGCAGCAAAAATGAAAGTTTATTGATATTAAAACACATCTTTAATGACTTGTTAATAGTTTTTAAGTCTTCAGACTTGGTTCACTTCAAAAGCAGAGAGGGGTAGGTCTAGCAGTGACTAGATTCCATCTTTCATTTGCAGTGAAACAGGTTTTGATTAAATATGTGGGTGTTATTGTTTAGCTCAGGTGTAGGGATTTGTGATGTAACTTTCAACTGATGCAGCAATCGGGGAAAGGATGATGGCATATTGACAAAAGGTGCTTTTGCGGATTCAAAGTTATTAAAAATCTATAGTCTTAAGGTCCGTTCATAATTTACAAGGGAGGGGACCGGAAAGATGTGTTTGGAAAAAGTCATGCACAATATAAAAAAAAGAAAAAAATAAAAAAGATAGGGTGGGATGGTACTTTATCATAATCCTATAGAGAGAGTTTCATTGTGGATAAAATTTGAGCGAAGTCTACTTTAGGATTAAGAACCATAGCGTGGTGCATTTTGTTGTGCAATTTTTGCTATGAGGTTTTGCACCTACTAGACTGCACACTATGAAGGTTATGCACCTACTAGACTGCACACTATGAAGGTTATGCACCTACTAGACTGCACACTATGAAGGTTATGCACCTATTAGACTGCACATATGAAGTTTTTTGCACCTACTAGACTGCACACTATGAAGGTTATGCACCTACTAGACTGCACAAAAGTCCAAGAATCTGACCATAATTGGCCTTATTTGTATCCATTTTATCCAATGCTATTTTTGTGTCCAATATCAACAAAATCTATAGGGTGACCACAAATTACAGCTGTGACATTACATTGATATAGTCATGATTTGCTTTTTTTGGTCACCCTGTATTATAAAAAGACCACATTTTAATTAATGTGACAATTTACTAAGTTTTTTTTTTGGTATTCTATAATTGACTTTAATCGGAGAATTACAACCACGTATGAAGTTAGTGCATATTTTGAAGCAATTAGGACCAGATAAGATTGGCTGCATTTTAAAGCCACCACAAAAAACATGTGTTCTATTATGTAAGCACTGAAATTTTGCTCTACAGGTACTTGGATAATTCTTTTAAAAAATGCTTTGCTTACATACAGCAATGGCGTAATATGAGATATACACCTGATAGAATTGACTTGTACCAATAGAAATAGACCTATTCAAGTTTCCCACAGTGCCCTTCGAAGATTGATCTGTTTCATTGTATTTTCAATGAAAAGTTATGTGAGCTGCCACATATGACGGATGAAACATACAATGATATGAAAAGTTTTGTGAAGCTTAACCCTTTGGGCCTGTTGCTAGGCAAATTAATGGGCCTCACACAATCAGGACTTTAGGTATAAAGATTGCATTACTGACCTCCCGGTCGACACCATGTTGTGCGCAGACGAGCTGATATAGGCGTGGCAGTTTCATTGAAAAACGGCTCGCAGGCGAGACACTGGCTAGAAATCTAGGGCACCCTGCCGTCAGAATTGATATGTACTCGCTAGTGTTTGGTAATGGTCAACTCCTGTGCTAAAACAAATGGAAACTGCTGAAGTGAATCTGGACTAGAAGTGGCAAAGTCCGGGGAACGTGTTGTATGGATGTGGTCAACCTTATCACAGGGTGCTAGTGTTTTAAACCGGGTTAGTCATTTATGCATGCTTTGGCCCTGATGACATTGTGGATAGTCCCCTCCCATATTGTGGAAGGTATAAGTATATACACTCCTTTACTTTAGTGGCATCAGTAAACTTTACCTTTGCACTACTCCATATCATGGCTTACTATGTTAGCCCTGTTACCGGGACCCATGCTAGGCAATTTCCTGGGCTTCACACACAATAAGTATTTAGCAGTAAAAATTGGGCTGTTGTGATGGCAGCAACACCATCTTTTTTTGGTAGACAAGCTGATATGGGTTCATAAAAAACAGCCTAGAGGTGAGATATTATGTCTAGTAAATCAAGAGTAGGTTTTCCGGCCAGAATGGCTACTTGCTTAGCTTTAGCAATGGTTCAGCCCTCACTGCGCGAAAACCAATGAACCACGAAGAAATTGGAGCCTCTACTTTAGCCCAGGTTCCCAGGTATAGAGTTAACAGAATAAAGACCAATGATACAGAGTAGTGGCAAAGGGTACAATGTAATTATGCCTTTTTTTTAAAATTTCTTAAAAATCTCAAAATTCTTTTTATTTCTTGAAGTAAAACAACCAAAGTCCCTACACATGAAGCTTGAAAACAATTGTATTTGTACCGTATTTTGTTAATTAGTTTCATGTTGAGACCACCAAGTGATTGCTATATTTGGATTTGAAAGATGGTGGACCAGTTAAATCTGTTACGTCAGGAATACTATCGGGTATGATTATTTTTTTTAAAAGCATTGGAAGATTCTTTGTGTGTTTCTTTTACAGTTGTGTATGTCATAGAATAAAATTAAAACAAGTATGGTGATTGCATTTTTACGAATCGTTGAAAATTAAAAGTACGACGACTTTGAATCAATTCACTTTGTAAACAAAGATAAAGTTATTGTTACACAGAGGCGCGGAGAAACTGGGAGCACAGAATTAAATCAAGAAGAAAAAAAGATGTTCAAACCAGGTCCTCTCCACTATCAAGGCGTATATTTACCAATGACAACAGGGGACTGTGTTTATGTGGATACCAGTGAAACGGGCCGCTAAAGCGGCTTTTAATTATACATAAGCAGAGGGGGCCTTAGATGCATGATTCTAGCAGATAGATGACGATTAAAAGATAAATTATAGATCTATTCCTTTTATGTTACTCATCAATTCAGTAGTGACATGGAAAAACCCTTTAATGCAACAAATTACAGACAAAATTTATTGAGCTGTTCTGAATTGGGAAGGTGTATTTTGGGTAGGCCTATATTTATGTCGGGGACAAACTTTAAGCGTTAGCAATATTTTTAAAGCAGCCCAAAGGAAAAAAAGTTGGAAATACTAACTGCAATCACATAGTCTATGACACATACAATGATATGATATTGGCGGCAGTATTTTGTGTCCTAATATATGTTAATATGGGAACCTCTTGTGATGATTTTACTTCACAGTTGTTTTAGTTTTTGAGATGTACAATTTGCTTGCCAATGAGTATTTATTTTTATGATCTGATTACAAAATAGATTAGAAACTAAACAGTTTTTATTGATGTTGTCATTGTGATTCCCTTGTTTACAATTCAGTAATGCAACGGGAATGTGGTATTTTGTGATATTTTTATGTTAAGTGAATTTGTCAGAGAGGTTACCAAAATTTTATTAACCCTGGGCATACTGCCTAGCACTATTTTGATTGGTAACTTGGAAAGTGATATCATGTGCTGGGCAAATCAGAGCTACTGTAAGGATGGTGTATGGTTTACAGAGAGATATAGAAGCACTCTATTGATTGGTTACTCAGAGGGAGATCTCCTGTGTGTCCTGAAATGAAACCAATCAGGACAGATTGTATCATAGCTGGTGTACTCACGGGTTAAAGTTGCAAAACTTTACTTTGTCAGATTTAATAATCCTCACAATTAGCTGAAATACCCACCTTGTTAACAATCAAGCACTGTATTCCATATTGCCATGGACACCGAAAATTACATAGGTTTATTTAAAAATCCTGTACAACATCTCACAGGTAGAAAAGTTTAAGGTTGAAGCCTATTCAAGTAATCAATTGAAGACCCTGCAATTCTGTAGAAGTTATTTCCACAGTGGTGTTATTTTTGCCAAACTTTGCGATTCGACATGTAATAACACGAATATTAAGACGCACTGACACATATGTATGTTGCATACTTCAACTATACTGATAGAGATCTATGAATATGGGACTCGCAAAACTAACAACAAATTAAAATTAAGAAAAATCTGCCATGTGAAAATAATAGCATACACAGTACTGTCCATTTAACTGGAATTGTCTAACCGAACCTGTTTACAATCTGTAACATCTTGACAGCATTCAGTATAGCAATGGAACATAAAAAATCCGTTTGGTATGTAAGTTAATTCACAAATTGGCCACCCGAGTATCTTAGCTTTTTTGTAAGAACATTGTCCCTATACTCAATTGCAACCCAAACAATCAAGTTAGTGATTAAATATTTACATATCCAAAAACGTTGTCCTTATATACCATCAAAATAACCAGTCTAGTGAAATGATAAATTTGTCTTTTAAAAACCCAAATCGAAAGTGGTTTTGCCAGTACCAAATCATTTAGGATTTAATTTTCCAAATGATAGAAATTAAATAATTCCTTAGAAAATTTGAAATTTTTAGCCCTGTAATTGTTGATATTTTTTGTAAATTATGGTAATTTTTTTGTTTCCGGGTAAATAAGAAATGTTAGGTAAATATTTATGTATCCACAATATTTTTGCACTTTATACCATCAAAAATGACCAGTGTAGTGAAAGATAATGCGGTACCATTTCAAACTGACATGGGAAAAAAAAGTGTTTTGCGTCAATAATCTTCTTGGTTGTATGTGATTTCCATGTGATAGTAATTTAAAAACAAAAACAAAAAACCAATAAAAAATAATATTGAAATTATTCCTAATCTGATAATTCTGCATGTTTTCAAAACAATTAAACATAATACTTGTGGCCTCTGTGGCAGGCAGAGTGATTCTCCATACTTAATTTATTGTTTTATTGTAATTAAAGTAAAAGTAATGTACTGTACTTCTCTCCACAGTCTATTTCAATATCATGCATGCTAATACCAGGCGACCCCTTCCTGCACTTCAATTAAGTATTTTGTAGACAAACTGTGACATCAACAACAACAATTACAAAATTGAATATCATCAGTCAAGCAAACCAATGGGAATTGATCAATGGAATGTTACTGAAGGATTTGGCCAATGTTGGCAATGCAATGTGCCATTTTTTTTTGATAGTCCAAAACAAGTGCAATTGACTACAATTTAGAAGTACATGTTGGATGGATTTTCATCAAAATGTAGTTTTTTGTAAAAAATTAAAAAAGTTAATAAATAGGAATTGTGCTCCTCCCATCATGTTAATTTTTGCTTAAAAAAAAAAGGGTTCAAATATCTTTGTATCTTAATATTTTATTTACAATTGAGGAACATTTGCAATCATTTCAAAGCCTTCAAATCAATGTTAGCAGAGGAGAAATGTTATCTTGCAATGTTTCTATCATGATGAGCCACGTTGGGTACCAAAAATCACTATTTTTAACATATGCCTTTACTGAGAGGTATACAATCTCAAGATACATGGTGCCTAGCTAAAAGACAGAATAGAAAAACCCCTAGGCAGTTGAAGTAATAATCACAATATAATGGGCTGGTGTGAGGTCTAGTTAACAATAAAGAAACAAATTCATTGATGTTTCACTTTAGCACAAGTAGACCGTGGAGTAGTTGACATTAATTTCTCTCAAAGACTGATTTTAAACCATCATAGATAAACCTCTTACATAAATGCATTATGACTATAGGGTGATCAATGTATTTACACCAGTGCATAGGGAAGCGCGGTATGAAAACAAAAGTGTTATAAGTTAATAAAATGTCATGCATTTTATTTTATGTTCTGGCAAACTCCAGTGTCTACCAGTAAATTAAATACACAACAATTTCTTATAGGATTACCTTGAAGTACACTGTTAAGTAGCACGCAGTACTCCACCCGGCATGGGTACCAAATCGCCGCCGCAAAAGCGGGGGGGGGTACCACCACATGGTTACACACGCAGTAGCTTAACCACTAGTAACACCATGGGGAGTACCCTGCAGGGTACTCCATGCAAATGAGCTTTTGAGCTTTGTGTGATTATTTCAGTAATTCATCATTATTGAACATTTTTGTCAAATAAGTCTGTTTTTTGCACAAAATGTCATAATAGGGTTTTTGGTGATGCCTCAACTCAAAAATAGAGACCACTAGTTTGAAAATGATCAGAAAGTTGTAAACAACCATGAAGGTTTGGCGCCCTCTATGGTCCAAAGTGATGCCTACTAGGCAGCCGGTAGGGGAGTACTGTGAAGGTACTCCCGTTGGAGTAGCTGCCAGAGGTACTCCACTACTGGTGGCTTACATTGGTACCTGTCAGTCACCTACAGGCAACTGCAGAGTACATATAGGATGGGTACTGCTAAGTAAATAGCTGCTATCCATCCAGTGGCCTTGTGTACTTTGCAAGACTTAGTTGTAGGTGTGCATCAATAAGGCATCAAGGGGGTACCATGGAGTAGAGCTAAGAGTACCCATGAAGTAGCCTAAGCTGGATTACACCGTGATAGGAATCTTGCTGTGTATTAGTCATACCAGTTAAATTGATTCAAAGAACTACTTACCAGGAAATTGGTTGAAACACAGTATAAACATGGTGTCAATTATTCAGTTAAAATAATTTCTCATTAGACTGATTTGATTGAGTTACATTTATAGCACTTGAAAATGTGGGATATATCGCATTAAGTTGCATGAACTCAATTACCATGGGCAAAACTGCCATGCGATTTCAATTTGCTGCATTTATGTGGGTGCTTCACATGATCCTTTATCGTAATTCTAGCTGGAATATGGGGAAAGCACTCATACTATAGATTCTATTTGTCAATCTTTCTCAACCTGACATCGATTTCCTAGCATCCATATTTCTGTGATAGGTTGATGAAGCCAGATCATTATGGATAAAATATTTTTGGAAAGATTCATATAATAGTTACATAGGCACTATCGACCTGCCAGTGTGTATGACTTTCTTTGTAGATAGCGGATCCTTTCAAAGTTATTGCCATTTATACTCTTTAAGGTTGGTATTCTGAAAGGGAGTTCTAACTTTCGACCTGGGTTTAAACCAAGGTTAGTCCTACATGAGTGGACCCTTTTTCCTTTCAAAATACTGTGAAGTTAACGTAACAGGTGAGAAAATTCCTCATAGACGGGCAGTTCCGGCCAATCCATTAGGAATTTCTAACCCGTTACAGAACATTTTTAGAGTACTGTAAAAACACGTGAATTTCGCGGATACTTAGTCGCGAATGGACGAGAGCGACTTTTCGCGAGGATTTAATTCGCGATTCAAAAAGTTTTACTAATACTAAAAGCTAAAATGTCCGCGAAGTCTGCCGAATTTTGAACTCCCTCCTTGTACCTTATTTACTACCGATTTCCATGCAAAACTTGTTGTTAAAGCTACATGTACTTAGTACTTTACAAATTATTTATCCGATGCTCCATGGCCAGCAAAACCGTCAGGGTGATCAGTACTCCTGAAATTCCCTATTTTCAGCACGTTGGGCAAGTTTACGGGCAAGGCAAGAAATTCAAATCACTAGCGTCAGTGTAAACCATCCCCATAAACCATTTGTGTTGCGACACGATCGTCTACAAGTCAGGGATCCTGCAGCATTGCCGCGCGACCCCTAACTGTGTATTCCGATTAAATCTAGGCCAGGATAGAAAACAAACGCTATAAGCTAAAAAATCGGCGCCTGCTGTCCCGTAATTGACCAACAAAAAATAGATGCAAGTACCATTAATGATCATTTCGAGGCCGGCCCCGTTTGACAATATTAGTGGCCACACTGGTTCCAATAAGTGAAAAGGAATTTCAGTGTGACATCATTAATCATGGATGTGCATGCGACCTTTCCGAAAATCACGGCTAAACAAATGACGAATTAACAAATTAGGTTTGGGAAGCCGACGATAAGTTTTTTTAATGACAAACCAATGTTTAGTATACAGTTACGGAATGAAGAGAAATTGAATTGTGAATTAAAATTCATCTTAACATAATAGAAGTTTGGTTAAGTGGGTGATAATTGATAAAACCTTGTAGTCATTGTGGTTTGAAGTTTAAATTGCATGGTTTACATTGTGTATCAGGGACCAGCCGAAGGTTTTTTTCGCGAGTTTTTAATTTCACGGAAATTTGAGGTTCTCGCGAAATTCTGCCGAAATTAAATACCTCGCAAATTTAAGTGTTGTCTACAGTATGTTAGAAGGAAAAAAGTCCCACTCAAATAGGGATAACCCTGGTTAAACTGCGGTCTAAAGTCTAGACTCCCTTCAGAATAACAGCCTAATACATGTTCCACTGATACAACGTAACTACTACATGTAGTACACAGTTGGCAGGTATGTATATTGACAGAAAACCCTTCACATGCATTATAATGTTCTACTTCTGTATCTGTAATTAATAGGTTGTAGGGAAATGTGGCTTGAATATTGACGCTTGTCCGCGGGCTGGATTTTTTTCGGCGGTATGGGTAGTGGATGGACGTTTTAGGCTTTGGGCTCAACCGATATGGCTCATACCTTGGAGTATCAAATTAGTGACGATTTCTATGACATGTGCAAACTTGAAATTCTTTTCATTTTGCTTGAACACAGTAAAGTTAGCTGAGAGAAACTTAAGTGCACCTGGTTGTTAAGAAACATCAGACTTGAGAATATTGTAATTCTGTCTTGTCAGAAATATAAGTTCTGAACAAGTACAACATAAAGTATCAGTCTTAAACAGCTCTGGGAATGTATGCTATTTCATTGGTGCTGACAGTTTCCAATTCACAAGTTAGACTGGTATAACATGCTGTGTATGACGTTATTTTGAGGTTGGTTTTGCTTGCTTCATACTATGTGGCTACATATGACACATTTTGTTGCGTTGCGTCTTGTTGTGCATATGTTCTTTGCATTCCACGGGTTGTTCGATTTTTTCTCAATGGGTAGTGGCTCTTTCTTATTGTATTTTAAGCCAAGGAATCGCAAAATTAGGTTAAAAGATTAAATTCAATTAGAAATCTGTTTGAGATAAAGGTACGATTACTTGTAACGGTACACTCTCTTTCTACGATGATTGAACTGGCAATCCATTATTTTGCATGGACAAAACTCGGCCTCTGGCCTCATTCTCTCACTTAAAATAAATGGCAATCGCCTTGGGTTCATTTTGTCTTAAAGAGAGTACCGTTTCCCCAAATCATGCCTTTATTCTCTTAAGTAATTGATGATCGAGTTGCGAAGTATGGTTGGTTTGGCGTCGCCAATCTTACGGAGTGGATAGATCACTGCTTGGATTGACAATGGCTACAAACAAATCATCCACTAACAACCCACATGAAATTCCAGATCTTGGCAAGACTAGCTTCACAATTGGGCCCTATAGGAAAAATTGTTAAATTAATCTTTGAATAGGTTCTTCCATTAATACTTCTATTAAGCCATTGTTTGTATTATTAATCACGTTGCTGGACACTGAATTACTACTAGAATTTAAATAAAGCAAACTTTACACTCTACATATTTGCAAATGTTTACAAAGCTGATAATTCCTTAGTTTAATGACAGTTGTTCAGGACATGACACAGTGTTTCCTCACAGCATGTAGGTATGCATGTGTCAAGCTAGTTTTACCAGGTGAGTGTGTGTAACCCCCTGAGTATAAACATTCAGTTTCTGTGCTGCTGCAAGCAGTGGTGTCTCTGAAAGCTACAACACCTAATGACATTACATTTTGAATGATTTAATCAAAATTAATTTTAACTTTTCTGAATTTAATTCATTAAAGAGGGGAGGCAACAGAGACAAATATAAAACATCCTAAAAAACTACTTAATTCATTATTTGAAATAATTTTAACCTGCAGGAGATTTAAAACTTTACTGACTGCCTAGTTGGTACAGTGCATCACCCCCGCCACCAACATGTGCATCTGGCATGCTTTTTGACTGATATTCAAAAGCACATGGTCATTGGCTCACCTACTTTTGCTTTGTTGTTTTCTTTAGACAAGTTTAAAGATAATTGATCTGACATGGGTTGGGTGAAATTAGTACCTCTATTGTCTGTAGCAGTCATGAGAAGAGTATGGGACCTGCAATGAAATTCATTATTAACAAAATGGGAGATTAATATTTCTAGGTATCAAAAAATCTTTTAATAAGAAGGTATTTGCAATGGGGGTTTATTTCAGTATGTTGGACTATCTGTACTGCTTTTTTAAATCCTACAACTTGCACATTTTACAATCAATCTAAGACTAGCTCCTTTGAGCGTTATCATTTATTTTTAATCAAGGGTACCATAATGATCATTGAGAAAGGCTACAGGAAAAGGCATAGGAACTGTAAGATGGAAAGAGAAGTCCCCTTTTGGTATCTATGAGGCAGTACTGTAATTATTACTGTTAATTCATTGCATTGGTGTTCTCTATAAAACAGCTACTCAAACTGCAAGACTGTATCTATAGGCTGGCATTCTGAAAGGGAGACTAACAACTTTAGACCTGGTTGAAACCAGGGTTAGTCCTACATGAGTGGACTTTTTTTTTCAAAAATACTGCTAAGTAATTGTAATGGATGAGAACATCCCTTGTGGAGGCCGAAACGGACCTTCCTATAGGATTTTCTCACCCATTACAGCAATCTTTGAATATGTGAAAGGGAAAAAGGTCGTTCATGTAGGACTAGCCATGAAGTTAAACCCAGGGGACTACAGGTTAGACTCCCTTTCAGAATACCAGCCATTGTATTCTCAATCTTGTCATTTATAAAACAATATATTCAGGATGAACAAATGAAGGATAAAATTGTCTAAAGGTTGTATTAAAATACATGTAATATCTTAGGAATAATTTTAATACACCCTCAATAGCAACGGTGAGTGCAAAAGGCAGTAAAAGTAAATAGTGTCTTCTTAGGACGGGTATGGTATAGTGAGAGATATTGCGATAGGTGTGTGACTTCTGCGCATTTTATCATTAAAAGTCATAGCCACAAATCAAAAGCCCACTAAATACAATTGGTAATGCATGGACAGGGGGTAATATGTGAGCAGTTTTAATCTGTGAGTCAGTGACTCTGTGAAAAACTGTTCAAAACTGTCAAAAATCATTTAAGGGGCATTTCGTGTTCCACAACCTAGTCCCCCGTGTTACCTCAAAAAGGGTGAATTTTTTATGTCATCTGAACCGCTAGCCTAGTAATCTACGTGTACCTAATCTTTGGTGCAATTGGGGCATCGTGAAGAAATTCGCATTTGTATTTTTATGTCCATAAACGACAGAAATTACAGCAAAGTGGCCTATGGAAGTGGGAACACAAGCAATTAATCATATCACAAAACCGCAAGATCGAGATCAACTCAAATCGTGAATAAACTTTTCTCAAGAATATAGGAACAATGAACATACAGAAGGTGATGAAATCATGAAATGCACTTTAATACCCCTGAAATGACAGTTACAAGTCTGACTGCATCAGAAGTACTGTGGGGTGGAATGATTCACACTTATGGTGACTTAATCGAAATTAGGCTCACATGCAAAATAAAGCTAATGGTTCAGGGCCCCATTTCATAATGTTACTATAATCTAGTAGACTGAGAAGAGTTACTCTCTACGGGTGTGCCGCTTCTGATGTTTCGATCTTTGATCTTCATCAAAGAAGTAATTTGAAAGAATTCTTAGCTTGAAATATGAAGTTCACCCTCAGTCTGTTTTTCATACCGGGCCCTATTTGAAATTTAGCTTACAAATCTTCATAAGACGAATTACAGACTTATGAAGAATTAATCTTTAAAGTTCACATAAGCATAATCTTGACTTTTTGCTGGAGGCTCAGTGCACAAAACTCAACTTTTTAGTGCCAAGTCGGGGGATGAGGGTGTGGATCTTGAAATGGCCTCATTAATTTGTGCTGCAGTTGGCATGTGAAGGAGCCAAAAAATAGAAAACCAAGCCAAAATATCCTACTATACCATGGGTGGTTACGTATCTTGTCGAATTGTAGAATTCTCCACCCACTTCAAATTGTCATGGGCGACTTCAATGTGATTGAGGCCCTGTGACAAGATCGGATTATTGATTAATGCCACAAAAAAAACAAGCAATGCTAGAGTGCCTTAAGCCATCTAGAAGACAGATTAACAGATTAACACGCTCAAGCATTGTCCGGTCTTGTGGAATCGATCAAAATCACGCATTCCTACCGCAAGTCCGAATTTGTTAAAGTCCGAAGACGGCAAACCCACTACTAAACCAATTAATAACAATGACAGGATGACTTCCAATTTGAATAAGCAATTGATTGAGTGATCGCGAAGACCTCCTATAGCCATTGAGGGCAATAGGCCGTTAAGTAAATTTCCAAACACTTTCAAAAACCTTTTTAAACACGTTCCAAAAGATTAAATTTCCTTAAACACTTAAAACGTTTGGTCCCCATGCCTTTCTTTTTTTTTTTCTTTTTTTTTGTAAAAAATTTTATTATTTTGTATATTGATTGACAAGTACGTTTTGCAAGCACATACAAATCGGTACATTTGCAAACTAGTCTCTGCCACAAACAAATCGGCAAATCAACGCATGGTTCATCCATGGGATAATCTCATCAGACATAAGTAAAATTCGGGACTTCGCGTGGGGGTACTCAAAACAGGCATGTCATGGTGCTTTTTGGTGGGGTTGTGGGGAACAATTAGGATTGGCAAGCATGGTCGAATCCAATTCAAGGCAATCGATCGGGGGGGGGGGGGATTCCCAAGTCGTCCTGTTGAACTTGACCCCAGCAGGTAGTAAACAGAGAACCAAGTCTGTGTGTATGTGTTGTGTAGATATGAAAATATATAGTCCAATTCTTTAATTGGCCCCATTTTAGGCCAAAGCTGTTGAGTTCTTCAAAAATTGGCCGAAAATGTGAATGTTGTTCCATTTCACCTGAGTTGGGTACCCTTCCTGCAGCCCCCTCCCCCGATCGGTACACCACTTTGAAAAGTATTTTTAATTGATCCATGGTATCATTAGTATGTATTTACTCTATACCATGTATGCCATGTGACACACAAGGTGCACACATTACTACTTGAGAGATTGTGTCAGAAAAGTGAACTTCATTTGTTAAAGGAAATAGGTCATGATTCTGATATTTGGAAAATTTGGTATGGATGGAACGCTTAAGTAACATAGATTACATATAAATCAAAATAGTTGAAAATTGTCCACATTTGGTGACGATTTTGCACGTTTAATTTTCCGCCCAATAGCTTACTCGAAAACGGTTCCGACAAATCCACATCGCAGGCAAAGGGTAACGTCAAGTGATTGACCATCCATATAGTTACGTCGTTTGTGCCCATCATACGCAGGGGGCCACTGCAATAATTAATAAAACACAACCGAAATGAAACAAAAAAGATGTCATTCTGCTAACTATTTTCAATGTTTATTATGACCTTTCTTAATCCATCAATATTCAGTGTAAGCACAATAAACACTTCGAGTCAACACTTGTTTTGGTCATCACTTTGACGTCACGAGGAGAGCAAAATTGGCGCTTTTGATCAATGAAGCCGTGGCGAACAATCCGCCCGTTTTCTTCGTATGTCAAAAAGCAAAAATTAAAATGCCTTATTTTGTTAATTTTACATCAAATTGTAGTATTTTTTCGGGAATTCGTGATGTTTGTAATGTAAGTCAAACTGAGCTTGACAAAAAATTCTTGACAGTAGGTCCTTTAAGACCATACAGAATTTAACCTGATGATCAGAGCTTACATCAAAATTATCACCATTTAAGGATTAAGCTGAGAAATGGTTTTTGGTACAAAAATTGTGAAATTCTAATTTCGTATAGAAGCAATACGAAATTCAGCGTACGTTTTATATGGACGTTATATAGTAAACGATAATAACTCCCATGGTTTATATTGAAATATAAGTAAATCAAAATCACCGTTTTCTATCTTTAAGACATTTCTGTAACCAAATACAAGTTAAAAGAAATCTTATGATGTCTGCTCTATATGAAATACTATTATGACACAGTATTTGGGGTGCTCAAAATCTCTCGTTGCACCTTTAACTAAAGTGTCAGTTGAGTTAAAGGATGAACAAATTCTCATAGATGGACGTTCCGACCAATCCATGAGGAATGTCTAACCTGTTACAGCACTTTTCATTATATTGTTGAAATGAACATAGTCCACTCATGAAGGCTAACTGTGGTTTAAACCCGGTTTAAACCCTGGTCTAAAGTAAACTTTCATTAAGAATATGTCCACTCATGAAGGACTAAACGTGGTTTTAACCTGGGTTAAAACCCATGGTCTAAAGTAAACTTTCATTAGAATAGGTCCACTCAGGAAGGACTAAACTGTGTAAACCTGGGTTAAAACACGTTTAAAGTAAACTTTCAGTAAGAATATGCCATCTGAAGGACTAGACTTGGGTTTAAACCGGTTTAAACCCGGTCTAAAGTTAATCTTTCATTAAGAATATGTCCACTCATGAAGACTAACTGTGGTTTAAACCTGGGTTTAAACCCTGAGTCTAAAGTAAACTTTCATTAAGAATAGGTCCACTCATGAAGGACTAACTCTGTTAAACTGGAGTTTAAAAACCCTGGTCTAAAGGAAACTTTCTTAAGAATATGTCCACTATGAATGACTAACTGTGGTTAAACCGGGTTAAATCCTGGTCTAAAGTAAACTCCCAGTAAACTCCCATTAAGAATATGTCCACTCATGAAGGACTAACCATGGTTTTAAACCGGGTTAAACCCTGGTTAAAGTAAACTCCCATTAAGAATATATCCAACATGAAGGACTAACTGGTTAACCTGGGTTTAAACCCTGGTCTAAAGAAAACTCCCAGTAGAATATATCCACTAGGAAGGAATAACCGTGGTTTAAACCCGGCTCTAAACCTTGTCTAAGTAAACTCCATTAAGATATGTCCCAACTCATGAAGGACTAACCGGGGTTATAACCTGGGTTTTGTAAACCCTTGTTAAAGTTAAACTTCCCATAAGAATCTATCCATCATGAAGGCTAAAACCGTGGTTTTAAAATGGGTTTTACACCTGGTCTAAAGTAACTTCCCATTAAGAATATGTCCACTCATGAAGACTAACCTTGCTTTAAACCCGGGTTTAAACCCTTGTCTAAAGTTAAACTCCCATTAAGAATACCAGCCATCGTCTAACCTAAGTTATTTTGTCAGACGTGAAAGCATACCTTCAAGAAAGTGTTGTTTTAATAAAGTCAAATCTATTAATATAATGAGTAAGATTGATTTAGGAGTGCCCATTAAAACAAAATGATCTAGAGCATTCGAAGGGTCGATTAAAAATTGGACACTTCAAATTCAGAGCAAAAAATGTAGTCATATCCCAGAAATCGTGAAAATAATGACACAAAGAAATAAGTTTATGGTGCGTTGATCACAATCCTGTCATTGTTTGTCATTCCTAAATATTAGCTTACTTTAGATTACTTTTCCAGTGCTTGTTTCTGTCCTTCTTTGCAAGTGAGTTTGACCAATCCCATGTTGTCAAGAAAGCCTTCATCTGTGTGGTGTTGTGAAGAAATTTCACGGTTATATAGAAATTAAAATGACCCCACCTTCCCAGTTTTGAAAAATGATCTCAGGTAGATATTACAGTTATGTTAATTAGTTTAGGAATATATTCAATAAAAATTCCCTCCAAATCATATTAATTATCAAGTGTAGCATTGTAAAGAAGAAAATAAAAATGTTTCATGTACAACAGTTACACCCAACAATGGCGAGAGATTGTTGTTGTTTTATTTCCCTCAGTTTAAAAAAAGCATGGGGATAGTGGGACAGCATATTCCTTTTGTGTGTTGTGTGTTCGTGTTTTCATTTTGGTTATGTCAAATGGTTTGTGCTGTTATTCGTGCTGTTTTGCCACATTAACTTCACCCCCCTGATTTGATCACAGGAACATTGGCACAAAGCATAATGTAGGGTGTGCTCACATTACCTCTGCTGACATCTATGTGACCTTGACCCCAGTCCTAACTGGTTAGGTTGTTGGTTCTAGGTTAACTAAAAGGTGAAATTCTATCAGATTCCAGGGTCCACATTTGAATAAATCTATGTAGGTAGTGTGTTGCAATTAATCATCACATCACTGTCATCTCACTTTGTGCATATCAATGAGCTCATTTGCTATTTGCGTTTTAGGATAGTAACTCAAAGTGTGGGTGTGTGTGTGTATTATACTTATTTACCCAAAATTCTTGATTCCAAGGTTGAGATTACACGCCAATAATTTTGGGACCACTATATGAATTGTTGGACCAACGCCAGTCCCACAACTATTTTCTCGAAAGGAATTTTCACCATGATTTTGCTGTTTTCTTCATGAAACAGCATGGTCCAATTTGAGGTTTTGTTTTATAATGTTTGTTTTAGGTAGGTAAAACACAACACACTCCAATCCCACAATCGTTCTTTTTTGATAGCACCCCTGTTGCTGACCCAATAATCTTGTTTGATCCAAAATTTCAAAACACAAACATGAGAAGGTCTTGCTCAATGTTGTCTCCCCCCCCCAGATTAAAAGGGGAATCCATATTGAAGAGTTAAATATGTTAAGCATGTACAAAAAATAATAATTAGTCATGCAAAGACAAAATAGCTGTATGGCCTTAACAGCTAGTACATCAGTCAGCCTCTCAGAATAAAGGATGGGAAAGGGTGTTCACTTTATGGTTGAAGTGGTTTCTAGACTAAAATTTTCCGGGAACGATCCCAACGGCCGTGTTTGGAAAAAAATGTGCCCAAAGTCTTTTTCCGGGGTGCTCCCATTTTGGGGTCAAAATAATTTTTCAGTATTCCTGTGACCAATATGTAATATTTGGTGGGCATGTAGGTTTTAAGCCATGACAAATCGATTGCAATCATTTTCAAAATCCCAAATAGGTGCCGTATGCCAGAAAAGTTCAAAATGGCGCCCAAAATTACACTTTCTAAACTAAATGAGAATATGAAAATGGTACTAGCAGTTCTAATGATGTAGTGTCAATTTAGATGTTTTTGGGTACAAAGAATACATTCTTGTGTTAGTTCCAAAATTCAAATGGCTCGTCAAATACAAGAAAATCCAAAAATGGCTGCCGATGAAATGACGCATCATTTGACCAAATTATAGTTATGGACATAATACACCACCCTCGTGTGAACTTAAGGTATGTTTTTTATTCTCGAGTACTTCTTGGCATATCCAGCAAATTGCAAACAGTTTTTGAATTTCCACAAATGGCTGCCGTGTACCTCAAAATTCAAAATGGCGTTCCTAAATGTCACTTTTTTGATTCAAATGATCATTTCATGGGTCAGTTGATGCCAAATGATTGAGCTTGCCCTATGCAGTTGTAGCCCAATTAATAGTTTGACCTCTCAGTACAGTGTCTTTCGTGCGCGAGTGCTATAGCCTCCCGGTGACGAACACATATGACATGTATATGGGTGTAAGGCTGGCGCATCCAAACTCGGCATTCAGTCACAGAGGACGTGAAAACAATGGGGTCTTTGGGCGAGAGACATCCGAATTGCCCCAAAAAAAGTGGTTTTCGGGTGACTATTTTGCTAAATCTTCCTAAATATGGTGTCTTTGGGTGAGTTTTGCAAAATTTTCTGAAAAATAGAGGTCTTTGGGCAAAATATTTCAAAATTTTCCCCCCAAAAATTGGGGTCTTTCGGTGACAGTGGTAAGATTTGCCAAAAAATGGGGTCTTTGGGTGAATCTTTTTTTAAATGGGGTCTTTGGGCGACAACGATGCTGAAAATGTGGGTCTAAAGAGCCTGACATAGGCCTACGCGTCACCTCCAAAGTGGGAGTATTCCCCCAGGTGTAGCCAATTAATATAGTATGGGGCAGTGTGTTGATGGTTTGAGATTTGTTGGCTTTTTTGCTACAATTTGAATTTTGGGTCTTAAAATGTAGATAATGGTCCTAGGAATCCAAATCAAAATTGTTACCATTTTTTTATCCCTTCCGTTGGCGGCCATCTTGGTTTTCAAAATAGCTGCCATTTTTAACATATTTTGATCTATATCTGGACTTCTGAGCAACATAGAAGGCTCAAATTGGTGGCAATACCAATGTTTGTGATGTCAAGGAACACAACTATCACATCCAGAAAGTCGCAGATAGTTTCCTTCAGGAGGTCATCTTGAATTTCAAAATGGCCGCCATTTTAAACATATTTTGCTCTCTATTTGCACATCTGATCAACATAGAAGGCTCAAGCTGGTGACAAAACCCATGTTTGTGATGTCAGTGAATGCAAATATTACATCAAAAAAATCACAGATTGTTTCCTTCAGGCGACCATCTTGAATTTCAAAATGGCCAACATTTTTAACTTCGCCCAATATCTGGACTTCTGAGCAACATGGAAAGCTCCAATTGGTGTCAATACCCATGTTTTTGATGTCAAGGAACACATATATTACATCCAGAAAGTGGCCAATTGTTTCCTTCTGGCGGCCATCTTGAATTTCAAAATGGCTGCCATTTTTAACATATATTTCGCTCAATATCTGGACTTCTGGGCAACATAGAAGGCTCCATTTGGTGGCAATACTCATGTTTCTGATGTTAAGGAAAATCTATATTACATCCAGAGAGTCGTAGATTGTTTCCTTCTGACAGCCATCTTTAATTTCAAAATGGCGACTATTTTTTTACATATACTTCACCCGAACACTTACTTAAAAATCATGGGAATCCGGGAGAGCCATAGCTCTGGGTGTTTAATAAGTTTGTATATGGGTTCAATGTATGTGCTGTCCATAATATGCTCAGTGCAATTTCAGTATGAAACACAATAGCCAAACTATCTATCAGCCGGCCCGCAGCGGAGATGTGTTCACATGTAGCGCCAAATGGTCCTTGTCCATCATTAGTGTTGGATGTCAGCCCCTGATGATCTGCGGCATGTCTCGAGCAATACCATCAATGTAGTTAAAGGGGCGAGGACCCCTGTTTGGGCATGGTAAGTTAACCTCCAACATGTGATGGCCGAGACTACTGATCAATCGCCACGAAACAGGACCCGCAAATCCGTGCTCTTGGCGTTGGGCAAGAAGATGAAGTTGGAGGGATATCGTCATATAGCTGTGCTTTGGTCATGTAATCACGCCAGGATATGTTTTGTACTCGCATAAGAAGCCTGGTGGTATAGGTGCCATCCAGTTATTCCTGTAGCTCGTTCTTCATGGTCCAGGTCTCAGATCCAAACAGGATGCGCTCTTCACAGGCTCTAAAGAAACGTCAGCTTGGTTGAATTGGCGATACCAGATTGCCATAGTTGGTTGTAGTTGTGTAGTTTATTTGCAGGCATTCCAAGATTACGTGACAGGAAGTCTTCTTGCTCACGGCACCTAGGAATCCAGATACTTGAACCCCTGACCTCTTTGAGTGAGTACCGTATGAAGTGCAGATAGCCGTTGATGATTATGTCTGCCTCATTGACTTCATATTATTCCGTCTTCTTGGCATTTAGATATAGGCCGCCTTTGTCTGCACGCATTCTCAATGTTAAATTAGTAAATCTTGTGCACACATATCAGATAGACTGGTAGAGCTAGATCATCTGTCAAGGTGAATCTAGAACGCTTGGGTGGATGGCGAGTCCCATGTAATTCAATTCATGATGTGTCGAGACGGTGTGAGGATGTATCGACACGATTACAAAGAGGGGGATCAAGAGTATTCCTTGGAGGATTCCAGTAGTAGTTAGGAACTCCTTGTAGCCCAACATGGTCTGCACAAAGTAGATGGGTTATTCTATACATGAATGGACAATTGCCTGACAGGTCTCTCTGGGACACCATAGTTGGAAAGAATATGCAGCATTACATCTGGTTGACACTTGGAAAAATCTACAACACAATTGAAGCTTTTCTCTTGCAAATTCTCCAACGCTTCTATGATCATTCTGGGGGCAGGCCTCTGAGGGTAGTGTTCTATCTGCCTTTACGAAAATTCATTCTGGTTTCGTTCTCTGAGAATGGGGATCTATGTGAGAAACGATTCTGTGAGAAGCATTGGTTGCAGATCTGCGAGATACCAGTGGTGACAGTGTGATTCCTCTGTAGTTTTGGGGTTGTTGGAGGTCACCTTTCTTTGGGCTATAGAGGGTAGTGGTTTCCCATGTAGGTGTGGTTACAAAATTACAACAGTTGATCATGAAAAGGTTGGATTCTTCCTGACTACTGCAGGATTGTTATCGGGACCAGGCGTCTTGGTGTGTTAGATTTCTTCAGGCCAGATTCAGGAAGCTCCTTTATTAGTAAAAGGTCCAGTCTTCATAGGAAGGGCATCTGCTATCTTGTGAGTGAAGAACGGTTAATCAAGGTTAGTGTTATTATAAACTGTTTTGCCCAAGTAGAGAACTAAAGTGCTGAAACCATGTGTTGAGGCGTTCTTCAGTTCTTTCAGATTTGATTCTTATAGGTGGGGTAGCTCTCTTCTCAGTCAGCTCCCTCAGTGCCTCCCAGGCAGCATGCTTGCATTTGAGATGTAGGGTGTCAAGTGCTTCAGCCTTGGATTTAACCTGCTCCTCAAGCACCATGGTGTAAGCATCATGACCTTCTGGCGGATTTAGTATGGTGCTTCTTGACTGCAGACTTCAGTTTTTCTCTGGCTTTGATGACTTTGTCATTTGAGGCAAAGGCAGTAGTCGTCTTTCTCCTAGGAAGCATCTCCAGTGCTATTTTTGTCCCCGCCGAACGAGTTCGGAACGGGGACTATGAAATGAGCAGCGTCTGTTCGTCCGTCCGTCCGTCCGTCCGTGATAAAAATGTTAACCCATGTTGTACACTATTTATCTGGAGTTCCGTAAGGGCGACAATGATGCAACTTGGTGGAAAGAAGCGGGTTGATGAGTTCTTGACCTGATCAGATATGCTAATTAAGTATATAATTTGCATAATTTATTAAAAATTTTCCTGCAAGGCCTTTGTACAAGTTTTCTGGAGTTCTGTAAGGCGTGAAATGATGTGACTCGGGGGAAGGAAGCGGGCTGAAGAGTTCTCAACCTGATTAGATTTGGGCGTATCTCGGGCAAATTGAGTATGCAAATGAGCTAATTAATATCCAAAATCAGCGTAATTGCTATATTTTTCAAACGGTACATCGGATACTCAAAATTCCTGCGCTGCATGATAGAATATCATGGGACACATCTTTTTTGCAATATGAAAGTATGACAAAAGAAACCCCACACCTCCTGTAGCTGCATTTTTCTTAATATTCTTTCAGGCGGAGCCATGGATATTCTCCTGTAGATGTTTGCTGTGC
The DNA here is from genome assembly GCA_023653785.1 of Ophioderma brevispina. Taxonomy (NCBI): domain Eukaryota; kingdom Metazoa; phylum Echinodermata; class Ophiuroidea; order Amphilepidida; family Ophiodermatidae; genus Ophioderma; species Ophioderma brevispina. Next base: position 35,794 of record JAMKCH010000626.1, read on the forward strand.
AAAATACGGTATGCAGATGACATCAATATCATACTGTTGTGCTTTATGTACAAGTTCTTCTTTCTTGGCTGTTTGTTGATAATGTCTGGATGTTGTATGTGCTGATGATGAAAGCAGCATTACGTTTAACAAAGTCGTCCATGCATCTTTTGTCAATATCAATGTTGGACCTTCCAGTAGGCAGACCAATGTTGACTCAGGAAGCACAGACTTCAAATCCGAGGCTTTCACCCTGGTGCTACGTTGTAAACAATTCAGCTTGTCAATTAGCTAAATAGTAGCTGGGGTTCGCCAGGTCTCCAGCACCCTTTTCTGTTGGAGATGGTCCCTTAGCCTTTTGTCTTTCACGGTGACACTCTGCCACAACATCATTATCAATAACATCACAAACATGGGTATTGCCACCAAATTGAGACTTTTATGTTGCTCAGAAGTCCAGATATTGGTTGAAGTTCATCCATTCGTCATCAGCTATGTCAGTCCACTGCAAAGCAAAGGCTTCAACATGTTACCATTTAAGATCAAGGCCTACCCTTCCACGCTGGCCCAGTGCGGGTTGGAAGGGCCTCTGGTACCTATAGTAATGAGTGCAGGTAACAGCCCCGGGATGACCCCCTACTCTTATCGATGAGGTCTGCAACTTTTTACGTGCTCAGAATTTACTCCTCTGACACACGGGACCAACATGACTATCCGAACCATGAGGCACCGGACACCCACTGCACACACATGTACCTGCACATTCTATGCAATGGGTGGGAGCGAGGAGAAATTGCATAATCACACTTATGCAATTATGCAATTTCCGACCTTATAGCAACTATTTGAGTATGACCAAGAAACCTGACTCTCACGGGGCTCGAACCAGGGTCGCTCGATCGATCGATCTTCAGCGCCATAGACCGCTCGGCAACCATTTTGAAATTCAAGATGGCCACCTGAAGGAAACAATCTATGACTTTCTGAATGTAATAGATGTGTTCCTTGACATCACAAAACATGGTTATTGCCACCAAATGGAGCCTTTTATCTTGCTCAGAAGTCTAGATATTGGGCAAAGTATATATTAAAAATTGAGGCCATTTTGAAATTCAAGATGGCCGCCAAAGGTAAACAATCTGTGACTTTTTGGATGTAATATTTGTGTTCCTTGACATCACAAACATGGGTATTGCTGCCAACTTGAGCCTTCTATGTTGCTCAGAAGTCCAGATATAGAGCAAAATATGTTGAATATGGCGGCCATTTTGAAATTCAAGATGTCCGCCTGAAGGAAACAATCTGAGACTTTCTGAATGTGATATTTGTGTTCTTTGCATCAAAAACATGGGTATTGCCACCAATTTGAACCTTCTATGTTGCTCAGAAGTCCAGATATAGAGCAAAATATGTTGAAAATGGCAGCCATTTTGAAATCCAAGATGGCCGCCAAACGGAAGGGATAAAAAATGGTAACAATTTGATTTTGATTCCTGGGACCATTCTCTACATTTTAAGACCCAAAATTCCAATTGTAGCAAAAAAGCCAACAAATGACACACTGTCCCATACTAATAGTTTGACCCCCTCAGTACAGTGCCTTTTGTGCGTGAGTGCTATAGCTTCCCGGTGGGGAACACTCACATATGAAATTTATATCGGTGTAAGGCTGGTGCTTCCAAACTCGGGGCACTCAGTGACAGAGGATGTTCAAACGATGGGGTTTTTGGGTGAGAGACATCCAAATTGCCACAAAATAGGAGTTTTTGGGTGACAATTTTGCTAAATCTTCCCAAAAATGGTGTCTTTGGGTGAAAGTTTTGCAAAAATTTTCTAAAAAATAGATCTTTGGGCAAAAATTTTCAAAATTTTCCAAAAAATTGGGTTCTTTGTGTAAGAGTGGTAAGATTTGCAAAAAAGGGGTCTTTGGCTGAACTTTTTTAAAATGGGGTCTTTGAGTGACAACGATGCTGAAAATGTGGGTCTTAAGAGCCTTACATAGGTCTACGCGTCACCTCTGATATCAACATGGCATTTATATATATTTCAGTACATAAAATGAGTGCAGAAGATCGTATTTCTTGTTCCTATATAAGCCAAACATATATTCTCAATATCAATGACCAAGTTAAAGCCTAAAGGTGCATTTTGTGATCCTCAGCCTCTTGGCCCCCGTAAAAATGGTGCAGAAGGCGACGCCTATCTCCGTTTCCATAACCCTATGCAATGCGTTTGCCAAGTACAGCGAAAGCTACAGTAGGGGGTTAGTCTTCTGGTAGCTCCGCGTGTTTACTTCCCTACTCCATTCTTAAATGCCGAGCGTCTGACAAGAAGGCAGTAGGTACCAAGTCTTTGGTATGACCCGGCTGCGATTCAAACCAGCGACCTCCCGACTGTGAGGCAAACGCTCTAACCACTAGGCCAACACGTCGGTTACCGACTTACCTAAAAAGTTTAGATTTTCATATCACCTGAATCGTTGGCCTAAGTAGAGTGTGTGTGCCTAATCAAATTCCATCTACTCTGGAAGAAATTTGCAATTTTGTATTCTCTGTCCGTAAACGGACAGAACGGACAGAAATAACAACACAGCGGCATATGGGTCAGCGTAATACAAACATTTGCTCATAAAAATAGAGGTCTTTGAGTGAAATTTTTCCAACCAAAATTGGGTCTTTGGATGACAGTGGTGAACCTTTTTTTTTAAATGAATTGTGAAGTGAGATAGCCATTGCAGGTTGGTAAGTACTACATATGCTAGTGAACATAGAAATTATTTCAGCAGGGGTGGCTGCCCCCCCCCCCCCCCGAGAGTTTCAAAATTTAGGAAAAACATGGGATTTACGCAATAAATTGCACAGAAATTAGGGGTTTTTTTTAAACCAAAATGAGTTCATTTTGTACTGTTTCGCACAATAGATTGAATTTGTACGTGATTAGGCACACACACTATACTTAGTACAACGGTTCAGGTGATATGAAATTCTCAACTTTTTTAGGCAAGTCGGGGGGACGAGGCTGAGGATCGCGAAATGCACCTTTAGGCTTTAACTTGTTCATTAATATTGAGAATACAATATTGTTTGGATTATATAATATGGGAACAAGAAATACCATCCCGTGCAATCATTTAATGTGCTGAATATATAAATGCCATGTTAATATCAGTGAGGCCAACACCCGGGGGGGGGGGGGGGACACTCCCACTTTGGAGGTGACGAATATGCCTATGTAAGGCTCTAAAGACCCACAGTTTCAGCGCTTAATCATAATCCAATTGGCGTTGACATTTATCTCGTTAAGTAAACATTTAACATAACCAATATTATACCTTTTCGGAGTACTCTTCCTCAGGGAATAATTTGCAGCTATTTAAAATATAATCAGAGCAACTTTCAATGTTGACCCATGTACAAATTGAGATTGACCTTTTTTTACCAATTTAGTAATGTTACCCTACACCTCCAAAACCAATGATCGTAAGTGGTACAAACTATACATTTTTGGAATCCTTATGACTAGACGGACAATATAGCACACATTTCAACATGATTGGAGAATTTTAAAAGTTTGACCCCTGTGTAAACTTAAATCGGCCCCTATTGAAAAAGTGAAACCACAATTTGGGACTTCTAACTACCTAGTATTGATATAGAGGGGCCATGCTAACTACCAAAGGTTTCAAACCTTTTCTCTAGTTGGGGAAGAACGAACTCCTTAAATAAGGCCCCTATGATATTCTGCTCCTATTTCTTGTTTCATACCAAGCAACAGGTTATCGCTGCTTCAGATTCCAATATATACCCGATACATTCACACAAATAAATGGAGAGAAAAGTGGAGTTTGGTTGTCATGGTCTTAAAATAAATGATCTTATGAAAATAATTCTCTATTTGGCTCATGTCAGACCCATTTTGGAATACGGGTCAGAAATCTGGAATCCCCAAGAAAAGGGCCTCATCGGCTCCATTGAAAAAGTTCAGAGACACGCCACTAAATTAATCCTGAGAAGTTCTGCCCCATATGAGGATCGTCTAAAAGAGCTCAATCTCCTCAGCCTTGATAATCGCCGTAAATTTAAAGATAATATACTTCTTTTTAAAGGTCTTCAAAGTATGATGTTCATCAGTTTCCATGACAAAATTATTTTTCGTATAAACTCTGAGCATCACAATTTGAGATCCACAAACTCTCCCACTATCATTCCAAATAGATGCCGTACCAACATCTTTCGGCAGTCTTATTTCAACCGTATTTACCATTCATGGAATGCCCTCCCTGCCAATCTCAGAAATCTTCATACATTTTCCAGTTCAAAGTATTGTCTTCTTGACCATTACCTAGCTAACAATACCTACATACATATAGTCGATACTTAAGTAGATATG